>JBCEWC010015468.1:0-13709 GCA_038996855.1 Solanum aculeatissimum
TGTTTATTTTCCACGCTTCTGAACCGATGAGGTGTAAAATGATGCTATGATGGCTTGATCGAGGACTTTCGGGTTCTACTTCGCCATGTCACATATAGGCCCCCTATCCGGGTCGTGACAGTCTATCCAATACCTTGCTAAGGTAAAGGACAATCCATCAGTGGATCTACAATAATAACATCAAGTCCTTTTTTTGGGTCAATAGGGAAACATCTATTTTTATGGCTTAATCCTCTCCTACGCTAGCCACATAGTTATTGAGTTCGAGTTGGACTTACTCGTACTCAATTTAGTGATCAGTACTCTTCCTAAGACTCAACATGCTCATAAAACATCAACCCTATGGTTAACTCTTTCAACTAGTCTCATTGAACAACTCAATTCATCACATCAACCATCTTCTCTTTGGTTACATTCTTTTAAGGTTCATGTCTTGACTCATAAATATTCAATCATGCATCATTCTAACTCATAGCATTCAGGTAAACAAAAATAAAGTTAAAAACATTCAGGAATTCTATAGACTTTTTAGGCTTAATTTATACTCATGCATGCCCATTTAAGTGTAATATGCAAAAATAACAAAAATTCATTTTGGGGTTCATGTAAAAAGTAAAATTGGTTAATATCAAGTATTTAATTCATAAAACAGTAATTTCATGCAAGATTATATAGATATATATCAGGATTTAAGAAAAACTTTCAAGAATAGTCATGGGAGACTCACTTCATTCACAACTCCATTAATTCGGGTTATGGGGTACATGGAAGAACATAATCCATGTTTTGGTTAGCCTTACATATCTAAAAGTTTGAGTCTTGGAACAACTTGAAAGAATTCTCAAGTTCTCGCTTCAAACCCTAGACCTTTTCTCCCTTGAAACCTTGCTCTAATTTTGGATGATGTGTTTTAGTGTAAAAAAGGTGAACTGATATGTTTAGGGCTTTATTTAGGTGTAAAAATGTCTAGTTTAGGCTTTGAAAGGATGGGAAAATACCAAATAACCTTTCTAAAAAAGCTATCAAAAGTCATCCACGAGCTCACTTACGGCCTGTAGAAACTTCCAAGTCCCGTAGGGACTGTTCTGTAAACTTTTGGGAAAAATTCAAGGTCTCTGGATTGATTCCACTAGCCTAATCTATGACCCATAGATTCCTTTGCGATCTGTAGATGGGTTCGTAAAGTTTGGGGCTCAAAAATGGATTTTCAGGACCTTTTTCCACGAGATACCAGATGGGTTGTACTTCAATCCACAACCCATAATAGGTTTTGTAGTTCCAACTCTGCTCTGGCAGTCTTTAGTAAAATGGACATAACTTTTGACTCTGAACTCCAAATGAGGTGAAATCAGTTGCGTTGGATAGCTAAAATACCTTTCATTTGGTTGGTCATGGGATACTTATTCTTTGTGTGCTAAGAGTTATTATTATTTAAATTTGACCCTTGCATAATCTAACACTATAAACTCAATTTATAGAAAAGTTTTAAACTCGGCTAAGTACTAGAAGTCTTGTATGACCCTAATCCACATCCCTCATGTTAGAATGAGTCTTGAAACATAGATACATGTAAGAATAGAGTTATGGGGTGTCACAATATATCTCCCTTAGGATCATTCGTCCTCGAATGATGAGCAACTTGAGATCCATCAAGCATGAACACTATTAAGAACTCAAATACTCAGATACTCGAATACTCATACTCTAGAATCAACTTCAACTGAGGATTTAACATTGAAAGACTATCTTTTAACATCATCATTAGGCACAAGACATGCATACTCAAATACTCATAGACTCAAGAGGGGCATCAAATCAAAAATAAGAACTCAACTTAACTATGGAAAAGTAATTCAGAGAATAGAAATGAATCATTACCATCAATTTCATTATTAGGAGGCACGAATAGGTGGGGGTATCTAGCCTTCATATCCTCTTTAGCTTTCCATGTGTCCTCTTCAACAGATTGACTTCTCCATAATACTTTTACAAATGAAACCTCTTTAGTTCTCAATTTGCTGGCTTGCCGATCAAGGATTTAGACCGGGATCTCTTCATAACTAAAACTATCCTTCACTCTAATGCTCTTAACAGGCACAACCAAAGACAGATCTCCTAAACACTTCTTAAGCATAGAAATGTGAAAGACCGGATGGATGACTGCCAGCTTTTGTGGTAGCTCAAACTTATAAGCTATATTTTCCACTCTCTTCACAATTTGGTAAGGACCAATGTATCGAGGACTCAACTTTCCTTTCTTCTCGAATCTCATTACACCCTTCATGGATGACACTTTTAAGTATACCCAATCATCTACTTTAAACTCTTGGTCCCTCCTTCTAACATCCGTATAGGACTTCTAGCGACTGTGCAGTGCCCAATCTCTCTTAGATGATCTTTACTTTCTCCATATATTAATGTACCAAGTCTGGCCCAATCAACCCTTTTTCACCTACCTCGAACTATCCAATCGATGATCTATATCTCCTCCCTTAGAGGGCCTCATAAGGAGCCATCTAGATGCTCTCATGAAAGCTTTTATTTTAGGCAAACTCAATAAAAGGAAAGTGGTCATCCTAATTACGTTTTATCTTCTTGGCAATTGATTTGATGGTAGAAAGCAGTACTAAGGTTCACTTTGGAACCCAAGCCTTTTTGAAAGGACTTCTAGAATTAGGCAGTGAACTGAGCTCTCTTATCTGATATGATGGACAAAGGAACTCCATACAACCTGATAATCTCTCGGATATACAATTGGGCATAGTCCTCTGTTGTATTAGTAGTCTTTACCACCAATAAGTGGGCAGATTTAGTCATCCTATCAATAATCCCTCATATCAAATCATGTTGTCTGTGAGACCTCGGTAAGTCTGTGATGAAATTCATATTGATTATCTCCTACTTCCATTCTGAAATTTCTAAATTTTGGGCTTCTCCGTATGTCTTTTGATGCTCAATGTTTACTTGTTGGCAGTTAGGTCACTTAGAAACAAAGTATGCAATGTCTCTCTTCATTCAACTCCACCAATAAACCTCTCTCAAGTCGTGGTACATTTTGGTAGACCCTAGATGGATAAGATATCTAGATTTATGGGCTTCTGTCATGATCCTCTCTAGAATACCATCAATATTTGGAACACACAATCTGCTTTGGTATATCAATACCCCATCTCCTCTTTTAACAAAAGCCATCACTTTCTTCTTATGTACATCTTCCTTCAATTGAAGTAAGATGGGATCTTGGTCTTGCTTCTCCTTTACCTCTACCACAAGAGATGATGTAGACCTATTATGCATAAGTATTCCACTTTCATTAGATTCATCTAGTTTAACTCCCAAGTGTGCTAGTCTGTGCACCTCTTTAGCCAACTCTTTCTTCTCTTCTTCCACATGAGTAGTTCTTCTCATAGAAAACCTGCTAAGAGCATCAACAACCACATTAGCTTTACTTGGGTGATAGAGGATACTCATGTCATAGTCCTTGAGCAACTCAAGCTATTTCCTTTGCCTCAAGTTAAGCTCTTTTTAGGTAAATACATATTACAGGCTCTTGTGGTGTATGAATACATCGACAGGTGCTCCATATAAGTAGTGACGTCAAATCATGAGTGCAAACACCACCGTAATCAATTCTAAGTCATGATTTGGATAGTTCCTCTCATGGTTTTTAAGTTGTCTAGAAGCATAAGCTATGACCTTACCTCTCTGTATCAGAACACATCCTAATCCCACTCTATAAGCATCACAATAGATCACAAAATCATCAGTCCCCTCAGCTAGAGTCAACACTCGTGTAGTCGTTAATCTGGTTTTCAACTCTTGAAAACTCTTCTCACACTCGTCGGACCACTGAAACTTAGCTTTCTTTTGATTTAGCTTAGTGAATGGCAAGGATAGAGAAGAAAATCTCTCAACAAATTTGTGGTAGTAACAAGCCAAACCCAAAAAACTTCTTATGTCAGTTGGAGAAATGGGTCTAGGCCAGTTCTCAACTGCCTCAATCTTCTGCATATCTACTCAAATACCATCACCTGAAAGAATATGGCCTAGAAAAGCCACAAACTTGTGCCAAAACTCACACTTAGAGAATTTGGCATAAAACTCATTATTCTTGAGCATCTGAAGAACAATTCGAAGGTGATCAACATGCTCTTCCTCGTCTCTAGAGTACACTGATATGTCATCAATAAATATAATCACGAATATGTTAAGGTACTATCTAAATACTCTATTTATAAAGTCCATGAAAGCGGCAAGAACATTGGTCAATCCAAAATACATTACCAAAAACTCAAAGTGACCATATCGGGTTCAAAAAGCCATCTTCGGGATGTCACATTCTCTCACTTTTAACTGGTGATAGACTGATCTGAGGTCTATCTTAGAGAAAATAGTGGCACCCTGAAGTTGGTCAAATAAGTCACCAATTCTTGGAAGGGGATATTTGTTCTTAATGTTCACCTTATTCAATTGACAATAATTTATACACATCCTGAGGGAACCATATTTCTTTCAAAAAAATAGGGTAGGAGCACCCCATGGTGAGACACTCGACCTAAAAAATCCCTCATCTAAGAGATCTCTCAACTTCTCTTTCAGTTCTTTCAACTCGGTGAGATCCATGCTATATGGAGGAATATAGATAGGCTGAGTATCCAGGAGAACATAAATCCCAAAGTCGATCTCCCTATAAAGAGGGACTCCAGCTAAATCATCAGGGAAGACATTAGGAAACTCATTGACAACTGGAACTGACTCTAAAGGTGGAGACTCTACATCATCAGCCTTAACTCGCATGAGGTGATAGATACATCCTTTAGAAATTATCTTCCTAGCCCTAAGGTAGGAAATAAACTTACCCTTAGGCACTGTAGAACTATTTTTCCACTCAATAATGGCTAATTCAGAAATTAAAATTGGACTGTTCGAGTTCTATAGCAACAAGCATAAAGTCAGTCCATGCCAAGGATCAAATCAAAGTCAACCATCTCTAACTCAATCAAATTAGCAAAAGTATCCCTATCATAGATGAACACTATGCAATCTCTATAAAACATTTTGGTTATGATAGGTTCACTAGTAGGAGTAGAAACACTAAAGGGCTCAAGAAGATATTTAGGAAGGATCTCAAACTGCTAGCCACATATGGAGTCACAAATGATAAAGTGCCACCTGGGTCAAGCAAGGCGTATACATCATAGGAAAAGACTCGAAGCATACTCATGACAACATCTGGTGAAACTTCCTGATCCTATTGATTGTCCATCGCATATAGACAGTTTGTACCCCCATCCATATTAGTAGTGGCACCTCTGTGATTACCACTGGCCGATGGTACTATCGAAGACTGAGCTTTATTACCTCCCTCACCCTGCGTTCTCATTGGGCACTCATTCTAAAAATGACCAGTCTATCCACACTTATATCAAGCATTTGTGCACTTATGATACTCACCTAGGTGGAGTCTACCATACTTTCCACTTGGTGGTTTCCCCCTCGAACCTTGAGTCATACTTGCTTGGGATTGAGAACCCTGAGCTCTTGAATTTTGATAACCCTGTGACTTCTGATCATACTTGTTACTCAGAGTTGGTGCACTTGTTGAGGATAGTGCATAGTTTGAAGACCTTTGTTGAAAATAGGACATGTCCCCCTTACTTTGCTTATGTTGGCTAGGATCATGCCCTGTTGACTTAGCCTTCTTGCTCAAATACTCCTCCCTATCCCTCTTTTTATCCTCCTCAAGTTATTGCGCATAGACCATAACTCTAGAGATATCCATGCTCAGAATCAGCAATGTCGCTTTGCACTCCTTTTTCACATGCTTGCCCAAGTTGGATATGAACTTTCTCATTCTAGATCTCATGTCAGGGACCATATCTGGAGCATACCTGGATAGTTGTATGAACTTGAGGTTATATTCTTTAACAGTCATCCCCTCTTACTTTAAGTTGACAAACTCATCAACCTTTGCTTCCCTCAACTCTCATGGAAAGAAGTGGTCAAAAAAGGTACTCTCAAAATCCGCCCAAATGACAGGCTCAACATCGTCACCTTGGCTCTCTTCCCATTGATTATACCAAACATTTTCCACATCCTTAAGTTGATAGTAAGCAAATTCAACTCCCTCAATCTCAGTCGCATGCATAGCTTTCAACATCTTCCATATCTCATCAATAAAGTTTTGGGAGTTTTCCTCAACCTTAGACCTTGTGAAGAATGGTGGGTTCATCCTCAGAAAATCTCTAAGTATGAGCACAGCAGTTGGTTCTTGGGAGCTAGAACTATGAGCCTATGATCTCCAATTTCCACTCTAAGTGGTTACCATTTGGGTGAGCATAGTGATAGCTCCTCTGAAATCAACTTCTATAGTAGGAGTAGGTGGAGCAATAGTGCTTGTGGAACACCGGTGGCTCTAGCTGGTCGACCTTTACCCCTTGTCTCCATCTGAGTAGGCACCTCTAGTGGGGGATTATCAGCATTAGAGGCTGAAGCATCTCTTTAGATGGCGGTATGCTTAGGAGGCATGATCTGCAAATGTGTAACACACGAATCAGATAGATACTTTAATATAATTAAACTCTATTGCACAAACTTATAATACAAGAGAAGTGTAACAATTCCTAATATCCTATAACCTCTTGCTTATAAAGAATGGTGCACAACACACCCATAAACAAGACTCTACTACACACAACTTCATAAACTCCTTAGAACACTTGAACTTTATGCTCTGATAGCAAGTTTGTCACGCCCCAAAAGGGTACCCTTGACATGACCGACACTCAAAGACTATTGCTAGCCCCAAGGAGAACCACTCGGCCTCATCACATTTGTTCAATCATATTTTATTAGAGAAAGACATCAATGAATAAGAATACTTAAAGAAAAGAAATGACAAAATGATAATCAAAGGCCAAATAATCTATCCATCAACTAAGTAAGACTCGTGTGAAAGTAACTAGTAAAAAATAACATCCAATCATAATTCGATAGTCTAGTTTATGAAGCCTCTAAACATCTGACTAAATGGTGACAATGACAGACCCATGACTACCTCAAAATAGAATAAAATAAGTCTAAACTCAAAGCTAGAAAGAAATATGATATCCTTCAAAAATAGGGGAGGACTCATCAATCAGCTAAATGTAAATAGGTCCTCAATGGGCACTGGCTGATGACTGCTAGTACCTGTCTCTGCATTACAAAAAAATGTAGGCCTAAATAGACGTCAGCACGTGGAATGTACGAGTATATAAAATGGTAGAATGAAACATGTAAAGGTAGAATAACATCAACTCAAAAATAGCTCAACTCAAGAAGTAGGGAACTCAATCATCAAGTCAAGAGTCTAAAGTAGGAAGGCAATTTAGACAATGAACACTCATATATCATCTAATCCAATCCACTCAGAGTACTATCAAGTCCTATTTAGGAGTTTCTCTAACCGACAATCATCACCTATGAGCCGGTGATGATACAATAAAGTGATGTCATTGCCACATCCATCCAATATCTTATCAGGGTAAAGGACATCCTATCAGTGGATCTACAATAATAACATCAAGTCCTCTTTTGGGACAATAGGGAAATATTTGTTTTTACAGTTCAATCCTCTCATACGCTAGCCAAGTAGTTATTGAGTTCAATGTGGACTTACTCTTACTCAATTTGGTGCTTAATACTCCTCCCCAGACTCAACATGCTCATAAGACATCAACCCTATGGTTATCTCTTTCAACTGGTCTCATTGGATATTTGTCAACTCAATTCATCACATCAACCATCTCTTTGGTTACATTCTGTTAAGGTTCAGCTCTTGACTCATAAACACTCAATCATGCATTATTCTAACTCATAACATTCAGGCAAACAAAAACAAAGTAAAAAACATTCAGGAATTATATAGACTTTTTATGCTCAATTTATACTCATACATGCCCATTTAAGTGTAATATGCAAAAATAATGAGAATTCATTTCAGGGTTCATATAGGAAGTAAAATCAATTAATTTCAAATATTTAATTCATATAACAATTATTTCATATAAGATTATATAGATATACATCAAAATTTAAGGAAAACCTTCAAGAAACAGTCATGGGAGACTCAATTCATTCACAACTCCATCAATTCGGGTTATGGGGCACATGGAAGAACATAATCCATGTTTTGGTTAGCCTTACACACCTAGAAGTTTGAGTCTTGGAACAGCTTGAAAGAATTCTTAAGTTCTCGATTCAAACCCCAGCCCTTTTCTCCCTTGTAACCTTGCTCTAAGTTTGGAGGATGTGTTTTAGCATGAAAAAGATGAACTGTTAGGGCTTTATTAAGGTGTAAAAACGTCAAGTTTAGGCTTTGAAATGGTGGAAAAAGATCATAATAACCTTTCTTAAAAAGTTGTCAAAATTCGTCCATGGTCCCACTTACGGCCCGTTGAAACTTTCACAGTCTGTAGGGACCATTCCATAAATTTTTGGGCAAAATTTGAGGTCATGTATTGATTCCACCAGCCCAATCTATGGCCCGTATATTCCTCTATGACCTATAGATGGGTCCGTAAAGTCTAGGCTCAAAAATGGATTTTTAGGACTTTTTTCCTCGAGATACCAGATGGACCGTACTTCAATCCATGACCCGTAATAGGTTTTAGGTTTCGTAGTTTTAACTCTACTCTGACAGTCTTCAATAAAACGGTCATAACTTTTGACTTTGAACTTGAAATGAGGGGAAATTAGTTGCGTTGAAAAGTTAATTCAAACATCTTTTATTTGGTAGGTCATGGGATACCTGAATCTTTCTATGCTAATAGTTACGAACATTTAAAGTTGACCCTTGCATAATTCAACACTAGAAACTCAATTTAGAGGAAAGTTTTGAACTCAACTAAGTGCTAGAAGTCTCTTATGACCCTAATCTACATCCCACATGTAAGAATAAGTCTTGAAACATAGGTACATGTAAGAATAAATTTATGGGGTGTCACACCTAAATTAATGGAGTTTTGAATTAACTGAGTCTTCCATGACTGTTCTTGAAGGTTTTTCTTAAATTATAATGTATTCTTACATATTATTGCATGAATTACAATTTTTATGAATTAAATACTTGAATTAGATGGTTTTACTTTTCTACATGAATCCTAAGATGAATTCTTGTTATTTGTACATATTGTATTTAAATGAGTATAATTTGAGCCTAAAGAGTTTATAGAGTTCCTAAATGCTTTAACTCCACTTTTGTTTTCTGAATACTATGAGTTGAATTGATGGATAATAGAGGGTCTTTATGAGTCAATGAGATAAATCTTAAAAGAATGTTCCTAACTACAGAGTTGATAGTTGATGTGATGAGTTGAGTTGACAAATGTCCAATAAGATTGGTTGAATGAGTTAACCATAAAGATGATGTTTTATGAGCATGATGAGTCTTGGGAGGAGTATTGAGAACCGAATTGAGTAAGAGTGAGTCCAACTCCTACTCAATAATCACGTGGCCAACGAAGGAGAGGATTGAATCGTAAAATTAGATGTTTTCCAATTGTCCCAAAAAGAGGACTTGATATTATTATTGTGGATCCACTGATGAGATGCCCTTTACCCTGGCAAGGTATTGGATGGATGTGGCAACGACATCACTTCTTTGTATCATCACTGACTCATAGGTGATGGTTGTCGGTTAGAGAAACTTCCAAATAGGCCTTGATAGTACTCTGAGTAGATTGGATTAGATGGTATATGAGTGTTCATTGTCTAAACTGTATTCTTACTTTAGACTTTTGACTTGATGATTGAGTTCCCTGCTTCTTAAGTTGAGCTATTTTGAGTTGATGTTATTCTACCTTTACATGTTTCATTCTGCCATTTTACATACTCATACATTCCACGTACTGATGTCCATTTGGGCCTGCATCTTTTCATGATGCAGGGATAGGTACTAACGGTCATCAACAGGCGCCCCGTTGAGGACCCTTTGTATTTCAACTGATTGGTGAGTCATCTCCTGATTTCGGAGGATATCGTGTTTCTATTTTTAGCTTTGAGTTTAAACTTATTTTATTCTATTTGAGGTAGCCATGGACCTGTCATTGATACCATTTAGTCAGATGTTTAGAGGCTTCATAGACTAGACTGTCGACTTGTAATTGGAATATGTTTTCTTTTTTGTCTAGTTTCTTTCATACTAGTCTTACTTAGTTGATGGATAGATTGTTTGACCTTTGAATATCGTTTTGATGTTGCTTTTCATTGAGTATTTCTAAGTCATTGATGTCTTCCACTATTAGAGTGTGATTGAACGAATGTAATGAGCCTGAGTGGTTCACTTAGGGGCTAGCAATAGTTTCTGAGTGTCGATCAAACAAAGGGTACCCTCTCGAGGCGTAAGGCTAGTTTTCACTATTACCCTTTTGATTATTCTCAAACTATTCTATTAGAAATAAAGTAGTTAACATCTCATTAATAAATTAAGGTGTATGAAAGAAAAAGTCTCAATACAATTCTCTTTAACTTTGAATAATTCACTTATTCGAATCTATAAAATAAAGTCTCAACAATTCATTTAATATGAGCTAGAGAGGATAAGGAGTTGCTTATAAAAAGATATGGACTAGAGGAAATACTAGACGGAAGAAGTATTAAATAGGAACAAGATTCAAATGATATTCTGATATATTACACGTCATTAATTTAAAATTACAATATAAAAAAAATCTTTATTTTCTTAAAATCATAATCAAACTAAAAACTAAACCAACAAACTAAAATGGAGAATATAAATTTCTCGTAAGTAAGATCTAAACAATCGAGTACGTCAATTTGTATACTGAATTTTGTTGAGCACAATTAAAAATTTACAAACAAATTTAAAACAAATAATTAAAAATTTACAATTCTCATTTACAAAACAAACAAACAAATAAATTTTTAAAAAACCCTTTTGTTGAGCACCAATTAAAAATTCAACCTGACTTCTAAAGCAGAAGCAAATAGAGGTGAGACCATGAGAGGACCATTTACCGTAGCCACCATTTACATCAATTTCTTCTTGACTCCACTTCCTCCTCGTGGAAACGCTTAACAACAAGTTCATTATGAGGTGTTGTAACGTTGTTTTTGTTGGAAATGATGAAGTTATCGTCATGTGAGAGAAAAAAGAATGAAGGAGGAGATAATTCAAAGCCCATTTTAATTGAGACGTAATATAAACTATATAGTTTAATAATAATGTCTTTGATCTTGGAGACATGCTTTAGAGGGCTTTGTTGAATATGTAGATTATGATGAGTAAGAAGAAAGAAAAGGCTGATGAATTTTAGTGCACTAATTGATTTGTATATATAGTTGTTGTACTAGTAGAAGAATTTTGAGTGTATTTTATAGAAAATAATTATTTAATTAAAATGTTTTCTGTTGAACACGTTCCAATAAAGACAAAGTTTTTGTTTTTTTTTTAAAAAAGAAGAAATTGTAACTTATTTGAGTTGCTGGTTTGAGAATTTTTTTTCTTTAAAAGAAAGAGTTTTATAATGCAAGAAAACATGTCTGCGGCTGCCTTTTCCGTCAACTATATGGACTTCAATGAGTAGAAAATTGTTATCCTAAATGGTCATGCTTTGTCCGTATTAATTTATTTATGCTTTTTTATTTAATTAAAACTTAAGAAAATAAAAAAAATTAAATTTTATAATTATAATAGAAATATGTTAGTGTCATGATCCGGAATGGACTGTGAGTGGCGCCTAAACTAATCATTCAGCGAAAGAACTAATACTCTAACCCAACTGCCCAACTAGCGCAATTTAAGCAATTTTAAGTTACGAAAGCAAGTTTAAATAGCAAATCAGTTGAGTTCCCATAAACTCAAGCACACATCTAACAATAACATCTCTAGAAACTAAAAGTCATTATATCAAAACTCTAACTACAGGTCTAAATATGGGGATGCAATTCCGATATTCCAATAAAAAATAAATGGTGTCTAAGTCCAAAAACAAGTGGACCAAGATAGTGGAAGAATTAATAATAGCTTGAAAGATGTTTTGTACTCAAAAAAAAAAAAGAGTAAGCCCAGTATCAATACATATAATAATAGTGTACTTGTAGGACCACACAGCTACTCCAATAAATGAAATATATATATCAAGCAATTAGAACACAGTAAATCATATATATATACTAAAAGAACACAACATTCAAAATTCGTGCTCCACATTGCAATTTCATACTTATCAAACTCAAAGCAAATTCGGCTATAGTCCTCTCAAGGGACCCATATCCAAACAAGTAATGTATCGGAACGCGACATCCAATCCAATAATGTGTCGAAAGATGATACCGAATCTAATAATGTGTTGGAACTTGACACCCGATCCATAAGCACAAGCACAATCTGAACCACAATGAATAATTTACAAACAAGCACAATCAAGTAATAGGCTCATTACATGCAATTAGATCATGTCAATTAGTTTTATGTTCACATTCCCCAATCACATACATGCAACTAGTACGTACTATGAGATAGTTAACATACATACATCACACAAATGAGAATATTAAATTGTCACCTCCCTCGAATTTAAGTCTTGAACTCTATAGAATCAAAACTTTCTCATTTTTTCAAAGTCCTACCTTTTTCTTGATCTATAACAATCAAGAAATTACATATAATCATCAACAACGACCTAATTTATCTGGATTATAGCAAAATCCTAATTGTTGAACACTTTCATGATGATCTTCCCTTATTGGGATTTTTACCCACCATTAGTTACAGGTCTAAATCTTTTCCTATATCAATTTTTTCTAGAATCTAAGGTCGAGGAATTAAAATACAAATTAGGAAAACAATTAACTTATCTATAGCCATGGAATTGGAGAAAATCTGAAGAGAAATAACTTTAGGTTGTTTCTGGTCTCCCAAGGACAAAGTGAGAAGTACGAATGAATTTGGAACTTTTCTGACTTAAAATCCACAATTATCCCTCCATGGCCGTCACTTATCCCGCCATGGCCGTAACTTATCCCGCCATGCCGTCACCTTCATAGCGGATTGCTCGGAGACAAAAATTTTGTAACTCGTGTCCCAATGCTCTTTTTACAACATACTCTCAACCATGACGTTAAATAATTTATCATTTGCGCCAAGATCAATTTTGGGAGTTCTACTAGCCCGAATTCAATTTCATAAGGCCGTACAGGCTCTTTATCGTCTTGACTATCAACTCGAATAACTAAACTTACAATCCAATCCCCAATCTATTACCGAATTGCCTTAAACTTCACTTGACTCAAATTTAGTCTAAAACTGGCCTAGGTTCAAATTTTCAACTTAATACTCAAAAGTTTTTTGGCCCAATTTCTTTCACCATTTACCTACCCATAATGATGGGATTTGGTCGTTACAGTCAGATGTATCAAAATAACTTTAAAAGTTAAAATTTAAAAATTATAAAAAAAACAAAGACAAATTATTTATTATAATATATAAAATTGATCTAATTATGTTAGGGATTTTCATACAAATATACGATAGAGTTTATTTTATATACCTCTCTCTTTAAGTAAGCTATTCAAAATCTTATACAAAAAGGAATAAGTACATCCCCTCTCTCTCTCAATTGGTATCAAAGCGTTAATCTTTCCTGAGAATATAGACGTTAATGAGACATTCATTATTAGGAAAACACTATCAAAAATTAATAAGG
>JBCEWC010015469.1:0-13709 GCA_038996855.1 Solanum aculeatissimum
TGTTGGCTGTATAGATATAATAAATTGAATGAAATTTTAATTGCAGGTGGGCAGCAGAAACTGCAGGTTTCTGCTGTCAAAAAAATTACAGAAAAGCGACGGTCTGGGACCCTTTGTCCGTCGCTTTCTTGCCATTTTTAAAAAAAAAATCCAGAAAAGCGACGGATAGGGACTCAAAATTCGTCATGTTTTATTTTAAAATAAAATAAAAAATAGACAAAGCGACGGACAATGGGACCCAGTCCATCGCTTTTCAGGATATTTTAAAAAAAAATATTTCCAGAAAAGCGACGGACGAGGTCCCTTTGTCCGTCGCTTTTCTGGTTTTTTAAAAACTTAAACCACGCAGTCCGTCACAATTTCTTTAAGTCTGTCGCGTTGTTTCATTTTATTTTATTTTTAAAATTCACTCTATCCGTCGATATTCCGTCGCTATTTTGTCATTCGGTCCGTCGCTAGTCAAAAGTGACGAGCAGAAAAGCGACGGAAGTGACTGCGTCACTTTTCCCCGTCATTTTTTGGCATTTTTTAGTAGTGAAATTTACACCATACTTTTCACTATTGACCTTTGTAAAATTATAAATATATGTGTATTTTTTCTCGTATGAAATATAAAAGTTTAATAGATGAAAAACATAAATATGGAAAAAAAAATTCAAATATTCACCTTGAACTTTGAATAATTCAAATATTTTAAACATTGAATTTTTTTTTTTAAATTCAATTAATTTGGGACAGAAAGAGTATATTTTTCAAGATATTATATTTATTATATTCAAAAGATGATTTAATAAAATTATTCCTATCATTAACTACTTCCTAAATCGCCGTATCAAATCAACAGGGGATAAATAAAAATAGATTGTAGGGAGTAGAAAGTTTCTTAATTAATTCTTGATATTCTCTTCACCTTAATTGCTGAATACAATGGTACACAGAACTCTAGCAATAAGAAACTTATTTTTAAGTAATTTACATGTAAAGACAGCTGCAATGTGGACCTGAGTCACACAACTTGCTTAAATCGATAAGCTTACTGTCTATTTAATTTTTTATACAAATTTGAGAAAAAAATATGTTTTTTTATTTTTATTTTTATTTATCCATTTTAAATTTCGTATCGACTTTAAAAAATAATAATTAATATGAAAATTCATTCATAATGCATATACTAATTAATATGTAGTATTAGATCTTTAAAACTGATTTGTGCATGAAGTAATTAATGTTACTAAGGATAAAACATGAAGAAAAAAATTACTCCTATATTAGAAGTGACAAATAATAAAAGTCAAAAATTTATTTTTGAAATAATAAATAAGTAAAAGTAAATGGAGAAATTAGGTTTAAAATTCTCTTAGCTTGGGATATAGTTAAGATATTCGATACTTTTTTTTTAAATATTTAATTTTATTTCAACATAATATCGAGTTCTATTATTTAATTCTATAGTACTTATGTAAATTTATTTTAGTATCGCAAACAATCGAAAAACTTACAGAAAAGGAAACCAATTGTATTAGTCACTCTTTATGTGAATAATATTAAATTAAGGCAAGTTTAAACAAACATGATATGAACAATTAAACTCATATAACACAATTAATATAATCATACTCCTCCGTTCACTTTTATTTATCACTATTTTATTTTAAAATTAAATTAAATTGACCTCAAAAAATAAAATAATAAAAAGTAAAAGCGATTTCAATTTACTCGAGAGTCTCCAACTCCTAGTATTCTGCCAATATTATTTAGGTAATTTACAATTCAAAAAGAAAAGGAGTCCTAATCAAAAAGATCATTCCAATTTGCCCCTTTTTTTAATGGAGAAGAAAACATTTAAATTCATAAAGATTTCGTAAGTCACGTGCGATTGCCTCCAAGTAAATAGGAAAAACACGTGAGACAAAAAAAATTTAATCGGAGATTCCGTGAAGAATCTCGTGAAAAACTACACGTGGTACACGTCACGTGACAAGTGGGGAGTTGTCGGAATTGAAAATAAATTTCACAAAATTTAATTGAGAGTAACATCTTAATTCCGTCAAACACACATTAAAATTTAAAAATTTAAATTAACTCCAAAATAGAACCCAATTGGGAATTGGGTTGCCTCTCTATATATAGAAGCGAAAACACAATTTTACAAGCATCAAAATCAAGAGAGAGAAAAGAAGGAGAGGAAAAAAAGGAGTTTATTGGAGAAATATGGGTGGTTGGGCTATAGCGGTGCACGGCGGCGCTGGTGTGGACCCGAATCTCCCGGCTGAACGTCAGGAAGAAGCCAAACAACTCCTTACTCGTTGCCTTAATATTGGAATCTCCGCTCTTCGCTCTTCTCTACCTGCCATTGATGTCGTTGAACTTGTGGTACGTAGTCCTTTGTTATTTCGATTCGTTTTTTTTATGATGCTTTTTGCATGTCATAGTTACAAATATTAAAATATAACTTTTTTGTCTTTTTCTAATAGGTGAGAGAATTGGAAACTGATCCGCTATTCAATTCGGGTCGTGGATCTGCATTAACGGCAAATGGAACGGTGGAAATGGAGGCGAGTATCATGGACGGCGACGGTAGACGATGCGGCGCCGTTTCTGGTATCTCCACCGTGAAGAACCCTATTTCTCTCGCTCGTCTTGTCATGGATAAATCCCCTCATTCCTACCTCGCTTTCTCCGGCGCTGAAGAATTCGCCAAACAACAGGTTAAAAAAAATGAAATTAATCGTTGAAATTAATAATTTTCGTCCACGAAAACATTAATCTGATCATGAAATTGATTTTTATTAGGGTGTGGAGATGGTGGACAATGAATATTTCATCACCGAGGACAATGTTGGAATGTTGAAATTAGCCAAAGAGGCTAACACCATTTTGGTACGTAACTTAAACATGTCATAGAATAAAATGTAACCTAAATTGAGGTATTAACAAATGTTTTATGATTCTTTTGGGCTGAAACAGTTTGATTACAGAATTCCAATAACCGGGTTGGAATCCTGCTCGGCGTCCGTGGAAAGCCCAATTCACATGAACGGGTTACCGATAAGCGTTTACGCGCCGGAGACGGTGGGGTGTGTGGTGGTAGACGGCCAAGGAAGGTGCGCCGCCGCCACATCCACCGGTGGGCTAATGAACAAAATGAGCGGTCGTATTGGTGACTCACCGCTGATTGGTGCTGGGACCTACGCGGGTGAGCTCTGTGGGGTGTCGTGTACAGGTGAAGGAGAGGCCATCATACGTGGAACCCTGGCACGTGACGTGGCAGCTGTTATGGAGTACAAGGAATTGGGGCTCCAAGATGCAGTGGACTATGTGATTAAGAAGAGATTGGATAAAGGGTATGCTGGGCTTATTGCTGTGTCCAATAAAGGGGAAGTGGCTTATGGGTTCAATTGTAATGGAATGTTTAGAGGATGTGCTACTGAAGATGGATTTATGGAAGTTGGTATTTGGGAATAGATAGTTTTTATTAGGGATGTTATTAACTTTAATTTTCATCTAGTGATGCTTAATAAATCATTATGTTAGTTATTAGTACCAATGTTTTAGGCATCATCTATTGCATTTTTCAAAGTAATAAACTCCTCCCATTTTTAGGTGTTCATCCTCCATTGGCTTTCCTAAAATTCTTCTCATGTAACATCACAGTTTTAACGTTTTGTAACGTGAGAATAAAATGGGTTCTTGTTATGAATGGGCCTAGCTCAAAATTAGCAAAGCAGCCTAACATCGAATTAAGTGGCTATGACCAAGATCTGAGTTGATAAATAATGACTCGTAAAAGTTAAATAAATTTATGCCTTTATTGTTTGTAGTTTTATATTCTTCCGTATACTAATTATGAATAAGAACTTAATTATTTTTTATGTTGTTTATTATTGAATTGAGACAATCACAATATTCATTTTAGTATTAGGTATAATTCACTTTTGACAAATATAAGAATCACCAAACTAGGATGAACGATTTATCTAGTGCATCTGCACGATCCGGCTTACATTTGTTATTCCTCTCTATTTAAAGAATAACAAAAATAGTAAATCAGAAAAATTAAATGAAAATGATTTAAATAAAATTATAACTAATCTAAGTCCACATAATATATTATGTGTTAGAAATTTAATTTAACAATCATAAAGTAATGGTACCTTAATTTTCAGCGAACTCAAAAATTAATAATTATTTCACACACAAACTCAAATTTTATAAGAAATGCAGAAGAAAAGAAAAAAATTCTGCCGGTTCAAAACATATTCATATTGTCTGTCCTAAGAAAATAACTAATTTTACATATTAACTTAATTAATAAATAATTCATAAATTAATTAAATAAATTTTATCCAAAAAATCATATCAATCAATCATTTATCAAAGTCAAAATCATCTGAACAACAATGACACGAGTCCCTTTACTTAACTCTTTACGAATTCTTAAAGGAAGTGAGAAAGTGTTTCCTAATTATAAAAACAATCATTTTCCTCTACTTACCAAGAGTCCCTTTACTACTCTTACAATTATAAGAACACCACTTTTATTCTATTTATCGATGAGAAAAAAAAAAACTCATTTTTCCTTTATCTTTCATCCTTATTTTCGTTTCATCTTTTCATTTTTCAATTCACACTTATTACTTACCTCAAACAAAATTTAGTATTAAAATTTGATGTTGAATTTAAGTTTGTATGAATGGAAAATGCAGAGAAAAGAAAAAGTTGAACAAATGGAATGAAGAGAAATGAAAATTAAAGGTTAAGTGATGGAGAACATCTTCTAGCTTTTCAAACATTACTAGTACAAGAACCAGGACAGAAACCTTATTCATGTTGTATTTGACTATAAATACAATACATACAGAGTCACAAGAATTCGAAAAAAAAAAAACAGGGGAAAAGACATCTGGTTCACTCTTTTTTGTTATGGTCCGCGGCGTCTCTGCCTGCGCCAGCAACAGTTCCCTTAGCAGACTCAATTTTTTCAGCAATTTTGGCAGCTAAAGATTCACCAGTACCACGCTTCTCATAAGTAAGAGGCACATGTGTGATTTTTACATCCTCTTTTATTGGCTCTTCTTTTTCTTCATCATGTCCTGCTGGTGACTTGTAATTTATGGCATCTTCTTTAATCTCCTCTGCTCCTTCCTCGTTTATTCTCTCTGTCCCCTGTAACAACAACAATAACATCAAAACTAATCCGATCTGAACAAACAAGAAAGTATGATCAAGCAAATGTTTTTGTAAAACCTTTGAGGTGTCCATGTCCTTTACCAGAGTTTGAATGGGGGAATTACTAAATGAGATCAAATTAAATTTAAATACTAGATAAAAGAGAAAGGGTCGAGAGGGATGAACACGTTGTATAGTGTAGTGGCTATCAACAATTGGTCATTTGCTAAACACAAGTTCTGGAAATTCGACACGTACAAATGAGTCTGGCACATTGTTATTTGAGGTCAATTTGTTAGGCATGTAATTTGGACAAGCGGATTCAACCCGTTTCGAAGATCTAGTTTGGGTAAAGTAGGCTTGGATAATTATTATTTTTGTGACAAATAAAAAATTCAATTTTTAGATGAATTTTAATTTCATAAAAATAAAATTAGTTAAAATTTAAACTTTTTAATTCAAATTATTATAAAAGATATAAATTTCAAATCAAAACTTCAATTTTAAAGTACAAATTGCATTTTCAAACACCATCTTATCGGTTGCTACTTTTTTATTTCTCCAGTGTTTATCATTTGTTTAGTCCAAATAAAATTTCAAGATTAATTATCTTGGAATTACAGTATTAGAGATAGAATAATTAATTTTGACAATAAAATATTTTCCAACCAATTGAATCCTACGATATTAATTTTTTTTTATTTTTCATTCAATATTCGATATTCATATTGGAGTCCAACTAATCTGAATTCAGATCGGAAAGTCCCATGTTGAGGGGTAAACTTGTACCCAAACTCAAACCTGAGATCTTGCACCACATCCTTGGAATATAGCAAAATGTTTGGCAGATATTAGTTCTTGGATATGACATTTATGAACGTGGTAACAGAGTTTATTTGAAAAAGAAAAATACAAGAATTAGCAAAAAAAAATAAAAAAATCTAAGAAAATATATTAGAAGGGAAAAAGTTAAAGAAACTATAGGTCTTGGACGATGTAAAATTGTTTAGTCTCAAAAAAGCATGAGCAAACATGTGACCAAGTTGAACTTGTGCTTGTGTTGTGAGATGAATGCCATCTTCACCTAATTGAAGTCCTTTGGCATCTATCTTTATTACATTTGAGATGTTGATTGCCAATTGAGCTGCTCTCACTTCTTCTATATATGGCCCTTTAAATGGCTTTTTAGGATATGGTTGGATTATCTGTCATATAATTGGATAACAAAGTGAATACAAAATATAATATATAAACTAATTTAAGCTCTTAAATTTAATAGTCACACAATTCTACATTGAAATTTTCTTTTTGAGGTTAGGGTCGGAGATTTGGATATTGCGGAATATAACCAAACGAAATTATGATGACAATAACAAAGAAGATGACAAGTTAATAATAATGGTACTTAAAGAAAATAAAGAACACACAAGTTTAATGTTATTCGGTCAATATGACTTATGTCCACAAGCGGAGAAGAGCAATATTACTATACCAATAAGAGTACAACAAAGAGTACAAAAATAGATATAAAACTCTAATACAAGATAACTCCAAAGAATAGGTTCACACAAGTGTTTTCCAACATTCACACTCTCACAGAGTACTCTAATAAGACGCAAAACAAAGAAAGAAAGCGATGAAAGGATTTTCTCATGCTTCAAGGTATGTTTTTAAAATGAAGAATGATCCTCGCTTTTATAGGAGAAGGCTACTTAGACCCCGAGTTTCACAAATCTAGACTTGTTTATCAAGTCTATATTTCAACCAAGCAAATTGATACATGTCAATTACAAGAATGGGATGGATCCTAATTGACTAGTCTTTTGAGATGGACTATTATATTTTATCTATAACAATCATACTTGAAGACGCATTGAACATAAGAACTTTAAAATATTTCAAAAACTCCAAATTAGAAGCATGAGATAACTAGAACCCAAATTACAATATCACAAAGCTATGATCAAACTCATATCAACATAGTATCATCAAGAAAATGACTAAAAGAATGTGTTAATTACCTGAAAAATGGGGAGATTAGGAGAATTCAAATCACTACGCAAATCATGAATGAATTTCTCCAAATTGATCTTATAATCTTTGTATCCATTTCCTCCTTTTACATCACTCTCACCATGATACCACAATAACCCCCTAATAATTCCTCCATCTTTTTGAGAAAATTTTGCTCTTTTAACCAATTCATCATAAGAAAACGACCCACGAATCCATTTATACATATTAGTTCCTCCTCTAGCACAAGGTACTAAACCAATAACCCCAAAATTTGAGTCTTTTTTAAGAATTTCATTCGCAAATGCCATTCCAGGACCAAGTCCACAACTCTCTAAACAATCGATCCCATAATTTAGAGGCTCGTGTGCTTCTTCCCATTTTTGAGCTACATTAAATCGTATAATTTTTCGATTTGGTTTACATTCTTGAGGCACAAATCCATTCCAAACTTTGGTAACATTTCCTCCAACAACTTTTTTAGTGACTCCACCGCGTCCTGCCATGTTGCTTTGCCCTGCTAATAGGAAAATTTGTACTTTCTTCTTGACACTACTAGTTGTGTTACATTCCTTCACTCTCTTTGGACTCATTAACCAACATAAGTTTGAGACAAGTAAAAGAAATGTTAGGATCAAAATAATTTCATCATTTTTGTTCTTCAACATATTGTGGTGATTCTCTTTGGAGTTGAACTTGAAATAACTCAAAGAAATGGTGCTCATTTTGTCTTAAATGAGTGTAGAAAGTAGTAGCTCAATGAAACTTTCATTTTCTATTTTTTCTTTGTTTAGGAGGATTAATGTGACCATGCCTACGTTCTCTGTATAATACAAATCTTAAATTATTTTACTTGCTTTATTTTTTTAGTGAGTGCACTTAATTTCATCACTTCCTTTAATAATGGGTGAATGAAATGAATAGTTTGAATACTTTCTTTAAAAAAAGTTAAAGACAAAAAAGAGATGCTTAATGAAATCTTTACAATCATTTCGAAGGAAATATTAAGCTTAATGCTAGTATGGATTCATTGCATTTATCATCTTTTATTATGTAAATTTATTGAACATGAAGAGATTAGATTAAATAAAGATTTTAAAATCGTCCACAAACAATATAGTTTGTGTTCGCAAGGAGAAGAAATTTTTATTATTTTTTAAAAATATTATTGGTGTAATTATAATCAAAAGTCAAAAACAATTAAATTTGTAATTACTTTTTATTTTTTAATTTATCTAATTCACTTCAATTTGAATTAATTATGTCTAAGGTATTTTCTTAGACATTTCAAGTTTAAACTAATTAAATTTAAAAAGACATACAATAAGAGGCACAACACAACAATAAACCTATTTTTGTGATTAAAAGTATTAATAAAATATTATAGAAGTAAAAAAAAAGAAGATATTTTACTCTATTTGGCATACTCAATCATAGTTCTATTTTTAAATATTTCTAGAATAATTTTGATAATCTATGTAACAATTGATTCAATTAAAAAATATTTTAAAACTATAATCAATAAGAACTTACCTAAAATCTAAACATTTGTGGTGTTAAGAAACGTAAAATAGTTTATATATATTTATTCGTGTCTTATAAAATACGACAAGAAATGTTATATTATCAATTGTAAACAAAATTAATTACCAAACTATAATTAGCTAGTATGTATTTTAAGAAATTACGAGAATAAATATATAATAAAATTTATTAAATAAACGTCAAAGCCTTTTTTTAAATTTTGAATTTAATCGGCCTATTCTATTGAGTTGCCACTGAACTAAGCTATTAGTTTAACTTATTTATAATAAAAGAGTGAAAAATAGCGTGAAATGGGGAGATTATCACAAGTACATTTGTATAATTGTAAGCATAGTGGTGCTCAATTAAATAGTATAAAATGCGGATGCATTTCATTTTCTATTAGGAGAACTAATCTTATAAGAATTTTATTATATTCAAATTTCAAAATTATCTCACAGAAAGTTATTAGGATCATTACACTAAAAGATTGTTTTTGTGAATAAAAGAAAAGATTAATTTCTTTGTAGTGAACTTTTTATATTTATTGGTACTTGTAGTTGACGCTATTCTTCAGATTAACATAAATATCAATATGTTCAAAATTTAAATTAGAAGTAAATATCATAGTTAATTTCATATATTTCTATGACTAACCAAACAATGTCATTTTTCTTCTATGAGTTTATCATGACCCCGTTATGAAACAATTGATCAACTAAGAAATGTGAATATCAATTCATTATCAAGAAATCAATAAAAAAAAAAAATTAGAAGAAAACATTTTACATATGAAAGTGGTATAAAAGTTCACATAAGACATAATTATACAAGCATCAACAAAAAAATCTAAGTGAAGATATTAGAATGGAAAAAACTTATAGAAACTAAAAGTTGTAAAATTGTTTAGGCTAAGAAAAGCCTGAGCAAACATATGACCAAGTTGAACTTGTGCTTGAGTTGTGAGATGAATGCCATCTGAACCAATTTCTAGTCCCTCACCATCAAACTTTATCACATTTGAGATGTTAATTCCCAATTGAGCTGCTCTCACCACTTCTATATATGGCCCTTCAAATGGTTTTTTCGGGTATGGTAGGATGGCCTGTCATATGAATAAATAAAAACGAGTTTAGTACTTGTACGTTGACTTTATAAGAATTATTAACGAACAAATAAGTCATTTATAAAGTAATTAACCAGCCATCACTATTCAAACTATTCGAATAGGGTCAGAAGCTTTACACATCAAGTGTATATAAGTTAAATCGTTAAATAATATTTTGCTAAGGTGAACTTTCAAATATTCAATAGACTATAAAGCTTGAGTTTACATCAAAATTATTATATAACAAATCACCACCAAGGTTTATACTCTAGTAGTATCTAGAAATGGATTCAACATTTTAAGTTTATAGATTTTAAAGTGAAATAACTTAATGGATTCAGAACATATTATTTATACTTACTAAGTAAAATTCGTTAAAATAAATATAGTGTTTGGGGTAAAGTCATTGAGACTTTTGAACCTAGGATGAATGATATAAACTTGCCTATGATGATACAACATATAATTAATATAATATCATCAAGAATTAAATTAAGAAAGATGTTTACCAGCAAAATTGGGAGATTAGGAGAATTCAAATCACTACGTAAGTCATGTATGAATTTCTCAAACTTGGTCTTGTATGAACTTGATCCATTATTTGTTCTTATATCACCCTCACCATGATACCATAATAACCCCCTAATAATTCCTCCATCTTTTAAAGCAAATTTTGCTCTTTTAACTAAATCATCATAGGCATACGACCCGCGATTCCATCTATACAAACCAGTTCCTCCTCTAGCACAAGGTACTAAACCAATCACTCCAAAATTTGAGTCTTTTTTAAGAATTTCATTCGCAAATGCCATTCCAGGACCAAGTCCACAACTCTCTAAACAATCGATCCCATAATTTAGAGGCTCGTGTGCTTCTTCCCATTTTTTCGCTGCGTTAAATCGTATAATTCTATGATTTGGCTTACACTCTTGAGGTACAAAACCGTCCCAAACTTCAGTAACATTTCCTCCAACAACTTTTTTAGTGATTCCGCCGCGTCCTGACATGTTGCTCTGTCCTGCTAATAGGAAAATTTGTATATTTTTCTGGTTGCTATTAGTTGTGTTACATTTCTTCACTCTATTTGGACTCATTAACCAAAATAAGTTTGAGACAAATAAAAGAAATGCTAAGATCAAAATTATTTCATCACTTCTATTTCTTGACATGTTGTAATAACTCTCTTTGGAGGTGAAATTGAAATAATTAAGCAAACAAAATATAATATAATTCTAATTTTTGGTTTAGGAGGATTGGACTATGCACATGTTCTATGTACAATGCTAATAATTGTGACATTATTTTACTTCCTTTTTTTGTTGCGTGCACTTAATCTCATCACTTCTATGTGTAATGGGTGAATGAAATGCATAGCTTTAATATTTTCTTTTAAAAACAATTAAAGGATTTAAGTATTGAATTGCTCTTGATACTCTATAATACAATATTAGCAAAAGTTTGATTATATTTTTTTATTTAATAAAAATATTGAAAGATAAACAGAGAAAAAAAATGGGAGAAAAAGATCAAAGATAATTTTTGAATGGATTCATTGCATTTATCATCTTTGAGAATGAATTCTTGCGTCTCAAATTATCTGTCTGGTTTTCTTTAATACGCTCCTTCAGAAAAATATTAATTTGAAGGGTATTTTGATTATTTTAACCTTATTAAATATATTTACTCCATCACTAAAAGTGATCAAAGAAGCATTTAACCCGTTATCTCTTTTCGAGACTGTTGTTTAACAAACATCTTTTTTTTCTTTTATCTTTAATTTATGAACATTTTAAATTATGACCTAAAGATCTCTTTTTAACAAATTGTTTTTTTCTTTTTGAGAAAATGTTTGATAATGATCTTTAATTTTGTAAGATAAATTGTCTAATATATTCTCTATAAGGTTAAGCAATATATGAGTGAGAAGTAGACTTGAGTATAACATTATTAGAAGTGTAATTCTCCAATAATTATATTTGCATAACTTTTAAAAATAAGGACAAAATTTAAATAATAACCTCAAAAAGGACATTCAAGTAAATCAGCGCAACATGTCCACTAGAATCCCATGGGCCAAAACGCCCATTCATCAATCATTTGAGTTATATGCAGTTGACTCAGATTGCAAAATTAACCAAGGTTATGAGTGATCTATTATGGTGCTAATTGCCAAAAGTGGTTGAGGCAACAATTGGTCATTTTTTCAAGAGAGAAGTATTAAAAATACCCTTGAGATTTGCACAAATTATTAGTTTCGTTTTTAAATTATTAATAGGCTTAAAAATACCCCTCAATTTGGCGAAATACGCTTAATACACAAAAATGTGTCATTCACGCGCTACACGTGGCCTCAAAACACCCCTCAACTTGGCGAACTAAGCTTAAATACACCCCTCCTATATATATATATATATATAATTTTAAAAATAAAAATAAAATAAAAGGATTTGTTATTTCTTTAATTAAAAAAATAAAGAAGTAAAATATAGTTTTCGTGACAGGGTTCTAAAGTGTAACTTTCACACTTTCAACATACTTTCTTCCCTATGAAACTATTTCGAAAATCTTACAATATAACTTATTGTAAATTTTGATTTGTTCATATTTCTATAACTTATTAAATTTTGATTTGAAATTTTGTAGAGCTTAATTTGCTGCCATATTTTTACAATTCCAAAATTTTCTTTCAAGATTGTCATCCGATCATGAAATTTTTAACGCTGTCAGAAGTCCACATCGACAAAAAATAAACATAAACATAATAATAAAAGAAAGAGAATTAAACAATTAAAAATGAAAATGAAAAAAAATAATCTTGCTTTGAGGTCACCATTAATGGAGAAAAGGTTAAATGGGAAGAATAGGGATATTCTAGTAGTTGGTAATTAAAAATTAAAAGAATATTTTTTTTAAAAAAAAGGTAAATTAAGGTTGATGTGGTCTTTTTTTAGCCTTTTACGTGCTTTAAATATATTGTGTTCACTTGCGATGTCATTTGGCAGGGGAGGGGTGTATCTAAGTCCAATTTGTCAAGTTGAAAAGTGTTTTTTAAGCCTATTAATAATTTAGAGACGAAACTAATAATTCGTGTCAAATTTAAAAATGTTTTTAGTACTTTATCTCTTTTTTCAAATGAGAAATATATTACTATTTTAACCCTATTTTGACTTATTTAGTATTTAATGCATAGCCACCACTTATTTGAGGAGAGGAAATCCAATATGTCTGTGTAAGTAGATTTTTCACTTTTTAATCATAAATATATCCTGATGTTTCTTAATTCTTATGATTTTAAAATATCTCCCTATTCTTTAGGTTTGGAAATGTTTGACTAAGTCTGTGATTGAATTGACTTATTTTTAGTGAATTTTAGCTTTTAATTATTTTTTAATTTGAAAAGTGTTTGGATAACAAGCTAAAAAAATACCAAAAAATTAAAAGTCAATAGCTAAAAGTTGAGGATTCCAGCTTATGACTTATAAAAAAAAAAAATCGAGAAATCTTCTCCTAATCTAAGATCATTAACTATGATTAGAAGATTCAACTAAAAAGAAGAAAGTTAGAAAAGAAAAAAAATTGGATAGAGCACTTTGTTATGGAACAAGATTTCTTGAATTGAATTTGTTTTGGACTGATTACAAATGTCTAATATCATCTCTATTTATAGTTATGTAGCGATGATTCTAGATACTAAAAATGTAGAATATTCTATCTAGATTTTTCCTAAATATAAATATAAAAAATATTACTCGACAAAATTTAAAAAAAATCTAACACTACAAGAAAATTGGTCACATAACTACAACTTTACCAATTATTCCAAGGCTCCCTTTACTTCTAGTTATTAAAACCTTAATTATAACCACAAATCAGATCAACAAAAGTGCATATATAT
>JBCEWC010015470.1:0-13707 GCA_038996855.1 Solanum aculeatissimum
CGAAAAAAGGGAATTTAGTAATTTTTTTAAATGGTAGGGAATAATTGTAATTAAGTTTCCAAATGTTGTGTATTTCTATAATTTGCCCATTTTTTTTTTGGTCCTCTTTTTTAATTTAAAGGGGAAAAAACTGAAACTGAAGTGGCTCTTCTCCAGGAGCAGAACATTAACTTTTGATTTTGGTTTACTTAATAAAGCTTCAGTATTTAAATTTCTTTTGCTGTCATGAAATGACTTTCTGCTTTTGTGCTTCAGGAATAGCTACCTAATAAAGCAGAAATGGAAAATTTTCACATTAATGCTTGAATAGTTTTCTTAAAAGCACATTAATGCTAGAATGTTGAGAATTACAAAGGTTGTAGACCATAATATCATCACTCAGCAAATGTGAAGCCTAAAGGAGAAGATGAAAGTTACCTTTTTCGAAGATATTAACCTCTAATAATTTTTAACATTCACATTAAAGAAAAAGAAACTGTCGCAGGGGTTAGCACAATTGGCAAAGGTTGTCGCAGGGGTTAGCACAATTGGCAAAGGTTGTCGCAGGGGTTAGCACAATTAGGTCACAAATTTGATCCCTGTGCCAAGCGAACTAAATCCAGTATTTAAGTGGGGAAGGTTAGAGGGGCAGGCCCCATCATCCCCGAGGGCCCAAGGTTGCAGCTGGCCCAAAGGGCTGGCTCCACATGAATTTCTTGTTCATTAAAAAGAAAAAACTCATCAAGGTTTCTATTTGCCATCCCATGTTGTTTGAAAGAAAGGAAATGACATAGTTTCTTTCCTACAAACCACTGACTAGGGAAAAGCACATAAGTGTGTTGTAAATCAAAGAGAATCAACAAGCCTTTTCAGTGTCACTCAGTAGGTACAGTTAAAAAGCAGAAAGTCAATGAGGAGAAATACTCACCACCCACTCCTTGAGAACACCATCGTAACTCTCACCACTGTTGGGATATATAAGGATTGGTTTTGTTGTTACCTGAGAAATGCAAGTGAAAAAGTCACAAAACTATATCATAACAACAATATAGTTAAGTAAATAAGAAAAGTAACCTAGGATAAAAACAACCTAAGCTTCACTTGAGAATTTTTCATTTGCTTATCTAGCTAGACCCACTAACATTTCTCCCTTATGGGAGGAGAGAGTTAAGAGAAGAATTTGAACACTTATCACAATTTCACTTGTTATTTTCCCTATAGTTCAAACACGAGAAAAATAAGAATCCACTTTCTCATCTCCTGCTGGTTTCTTTAGTGCACAGAGGGGACAGAGGCAGAAAGACCTTGTCTCCTTTCCTTTATACTTGCTATGGAAGGGCTGAACAATATATCAAATCAGCTAAAGTGAGGGGATGGCTCAGAGGTTTTGAGGTCAACAGACCTGAAGCAGACAGTGTGGAACTTACCCGTCTACAATATACTGATGATACCTTGATATTGTGTGATGCTGATGAAGGCCAACGAAAGATGTCGAGGGTGATCCTAGTGTTGTTTGAATGGTTCTCTGGTCTACACATTAATTGGAGGAAAAGCTACCTCTATCCAATTAATGAAGTACACGGGAAATTGGAGTACTGCCTGCATAATATCTTGGGATGCCTTTGCGGCTAAATCTCAGTCATATGAAATCTGGAACAATGTGGTTGAGGAATGTAAAATGAAGCTAGCAAGATGGAAATCACAATATCTCTCCGGGGGTGGTAGTATGAGAACATGAAACTCCTAGGTGTAGATATGAAGATAATATTGATGATATGCTAGAAAATTATCTTGATCTTATTTCTAATGAAAGAATGGTTTTGATAAATATAGTAATCAGGAAATGAAAAGTATAAAGGATGCACAAGGCAAACCTCAGCTTTTAGATTGGTGGAGGACTCGCGGCAAGACATTTCCAAAACTTCAACAGCTAATTCAAGATGTACTAGCTATTCAAGCATCTTCAATAGATTTGGAGGGCACTTTTAGTGCAGCAAGATTTCACATTAGAGAGTATAAGTATTCATTAGCATCAAAATGCTTGGAGATATAGATATTATTAGATTGGATCAATGCTGAGAGAAGGAGTTAAAGATGTCCAACTTTACTTGCCTAATTTGAATATAATATAGATAATACTTTGATAGATTGCAATGAAGACGGTCTGGATGCATTGGAGGAACAAGCACAACCACCACTTCCAGAACATGTTACAAAAAAATATTAGAAGATCTAAGACAAGACTACTTTCAAGGCTACAAATACTAGTATGATAATTCGAGGCCTAATTCAAATGGTACCATTCCTAAAAGGCCACTACTTAGATTAGGTTCTCTTCTAATATTTGTAATACAAATTGTACTATTTAATTTTTTATGAATAAAAGTAGAGGTTGCTCATCTTAAATTTTTTAAATTATTGCTTTTAATTTAACGTCTTTTTATATATTTTGATTTTCAAATGTTTCAAACTTAAGTTACAATTTGAAATTAAAGAAATTTGAAAATTGAAAATTAAAATATAGTTTAAAAGGTTTCAAACTTAAGTAGGTTAGTTATAGTTTGAAAATTTTAAATTTAAACTTTTAAGACTTAAAAGAGTTTGAAATTTAAGCTTTAAGAGTTTAGAATTTGCAATTTAAACGTTAAGAATTTAAATTTTGAAATTTAAACTTTCATAAAAGTGTAAAAGTTATACTTTTAAAAGAAATATTAAATAAGTTATATATTTTGAATTTTTTTCAATTAATACACAATTAAGTTTTAATTTTAATTAAAATTATAAATAAATAAAGGGGGAGGCGGGGATCCCGAAATACCGGTCCGGTCTCGGCACGTACTGAACGGGGACGTTAGTAGCAAACATTACCCGGTACGTTCAATATCGATTTTGTCCCATACCCAGCTGAATCTAAGTGAAATGGTATTAATTTCGGGAAATTCCGATCCGGTTGTTCCGGTTCCGATACTTTACCAGGCTTAGCCGTACGTGGTTCTATTTCATCATCATCAAAAGTATCATTATCATCACTATCATTGTCAGATTCTAGTTATTCATCAAAATTACCAAACTTTCTTTCTAAAGTTTTATGATCTAGTTGAATATTATTATCAATATCAAAAGAAGTTTTATCAACATGCGTAAAATCTTCCATATTAATGTTTAATTGAGCCAATTGTCTAGTTTTAAATTTAGACTTTGAAGAATTATCATTTTATTTTATTTTTCTAGTTAATACATTAGGGATGCTATCAAGAAATAATTTTTTTACCTTTTTTGAAAACATTTTTATCACCAAAATCCATACTAAAAGATTAAAGTAAACAAATTAAATATAATATGAAAACTAAATACAAAAAAATAAATAAGTTAAAGAGATGAAAGTTGGAACGAATGTACCAAATGTCTGCATAAAATCAGGCTTGTAGAACCAATAGTAGAAAATTGATATATGAAACTTGAAGCCTAAAGATTCTTCCAAAATAATTCACCAAAATTTTCAAGGTAAAAATAATAACAATTTAATGAAGAGTAGAAAAATTGAGAGTTGAGACTTGAGACTTGAGAGTAGAAGAAAATGTGTGATTAAAATGAAGGGGTGGGGTTTTTTTATAGTTAATAAATAAGACTAAAATGTAATTTTAAAAACTTTGGGGTATTGAAAAAAGTTTGGGGGGTAGGGTGTGTTTTGGGGGGTTTAGGATGAAATAGTCATTGGGTGGGGCCCACTAGCCATTGCCAACGACTTGCTCAATAGCTTGATTTTAAAAAAAAATTCAAAAACCGCCAAAATCGAATTGGAACCAGTACAAACTGAACCGGGATTTTTCGGAACAAAACCCCCCTCCCATCCTGTTCCCTACCTCGGTACCCCCTCTCCCCTACCCCAACCAAAAATTGCCAAACCGATACCGAAATCGGTAAATAACCGATATAGGTATCAATAGTCATCAGTTCCGCTGCCATCCCTATGCAAACATTAGTTATACGCTCTATTGTATATTAAAGTGTGTACTACTAATACCATGAATTTCTAGGTATTAGTAATGTAAGGGGATTAATGCATGCATTAGCATAAAGACCCAATTGCCCATCAAAAATTTTTTTTACATCTTTTCCACCATATTTGTGGAGGGTATCTTTGTAAATAAATAAGTTTATGCAATGCATGTTATTTTTAATATACCAAATCAAACAATGCCTAAGAAATATTTCTTCATAATTAATGCAAGCATAACCAATACAAATATTACTAATGCAAGCATTACTAAATACGCTCTATTTAACATTATTCCTATAAACCCTCATTTGGTAGAGTGCATTAGACGAAATAATGGCATTAGCATTGTATATTAAAAGTACCTTGTTTGATATATTTTTTCAATCCATGTATAACTAACATTATTTGTACTCTTTATGGCATTAAGGTATGTATAACAAATACATGGAAATCCGTGGTTTAGTAATGCAAAGGGTTTCAATGCGTACATTAACATGGTTAAGGAGACAATTACCCCTCAAAACGTTTTCCACATCCTTTCCACCATATTTGTGAAGCGTATTTTTGTAAGCAAATATTTTTTTAGAAATTATACAATGCGTGTTATTTTTAATACACCAAATACTACATAAGAAATGATCTCACCATAACTAATGCAAACATTACTAATGCACCATATTCAGCATTACTTTTATACACCTTACCAAACAACCCCTATGTCTAAGAGTCAAATAACGAACTTGTGGTAAGATGGTTCAATAAGACAATGATGAGGCATTTGCCATGAAACTGATGAGCTAGTTTCTTGATTTGGAGATATAATAAGGAACTAAAGACATGATCTTTTGTTTTAATTCTGACAACTATAAGGTTTCCTAAGACTGGGTTTAACTTGAGTTATCATTTTACTTGTCTGGAAGGTTCATCTTGTAACAAAGATTGGAAGACATTCTAGATTGACCAGATGTTCCGGTCTGAGTTTAAAAAAGTGATTGGAACAAGAAATAATCAACTTGTTTATTCGTATGATATCCATCTTCTCTAGTAAGCATAAGCAACCACCAAAAGTGGTCACTTAAAATCCCAAATTGATTAACAACTCTAGTGAAAAGATAAACAGAATGAAGATCAGGAAAATGTAATGAAAAAGTACCTGCTTGATAGATAGAATAAGATCCAGAATAAATCTAGGAGGGGTACAGTTGATTCCAACAGCTAAAACTTTTTCACATGATTCGCCAATTGCAGCACATTCTGACAAGGAATCACCACTGACCACATTTACACCATCTTTGGAGTTGAAGGATAACCAGGCAGGAATCTTTATGTCTTCTTCCTTAAGAAGCTCGACAAAAGCCTGGACAGGTGCTAATAGCTGTCAATCTCAAGATCTTAACAGAAGAATACAAGCTACTACTCCTGAATAGGTTGCTTCACAGCATTATACCGTGGTATTTACTTTTTCTTTTGTCACAAATAGCTGTGTTTCAGATAATTACTGTCCATAGCATCTTATAAAGAATGATAACAGAAGCATAGAACTAATTCCTATCAGTAGTAAAGGTAATAAGTAGTATAAAAAAACGACCATATACCTGAGCTTCCAGTTTATTTGGCACGGTCTCAAAAGCTATAAGATCAGCACCAGAGTCTGCAAGAAGCTGAACCCTTCTTCGATGAAAATCCTTTAGAAAGTCGAGATCAATCGCATCCCCATATTCCCCACTGCATATTGATAAGCAAGTCAGTTTCACATGCACGGAATGCTAATAGTGGTTTGTGCTTAAGAGGCAAAGAAAATGTTAATGAAACCAGGTGAGAATTGTCAGAAGCATTTCATGGGTGTTAGTGAGACAACTTTTGTGCTCTAACCTTGAGTTGACTACAAACTGAAGAGTAGTTTTGCAAATATTTGGGGCAATATTCCCAGAATGCACTTTATTGCACAAAATATCAAAAGCTGTAGGGATGATAGGGAGCTTAACAAGACACAAGGTAAACGAAAATGCCTCCAAAGAACAAGCAGATAAGCATCCTTAAATCCCATAAAAATCCAATATTCTTTTTTTAGATCAAGTGATAAAACTTCCATTAATTGGACCTGCAGCATCCATAAAAATCCAATTTTCCTTTTTTAAATCAAGTGATAAAACTTCCATTAATTGGACCTGCAGCATACAAGTAGTATACCAAAAACCCTTATGTTCCTACCATGGAGATCACATCAGACCAGAGAAAGAAAGAGGAATAAAGTCCTAATTTTCTTAAAATTACCTGTATTCAGAACCATCAGCTAAATAGGCCCCATAACTCCCAACAGATGCTGCAACTAAGATAGGGCGTTGTTTGAGAACCTTTCCATGAGTACTATGATCAGATGAAGATTCACGACATCTATTATAGTAGACATCCCGCGCTTCACATGCAATCTCAACACTTCTTTTGAGCAAGGATTCACTTTCTTCTAGAGAATATCCTTTGGCCTTAAACCCCTGGATGGTTGCCTGTCCAAAAATGAGAAATCATGAAACTAGTTGCAAGGATATAGATAAAACTTGAGATGCATCCATGCGCAATCGATCATGCATACAAGATACAGAGAGGAAGAATAGTTGCAAATGATAAAAGCGGTACCTGATAAGATGAACTGAGTATTATATCTGCACCAGCATCAAGGTAATCCAAGTGTACCTGCTCTATTTAGTACACCAATGAGCCATGTAATAATACAAAGAGAAAAACTTAATGCACCTCAAATATTTAAGAGTGGTGATATCACACTAGTTTCTCTACACTTCCAAGCGAAGCTTTTGATATGTGATGAAAGCATAGTCTAAACCCTACAACAAAGGCCACAAATGATACCAAAAAGGGAAAGAATCAAAGAGAAGATGGTCAGTTGCCAAATTGAGATCTACAGATTCATTTGAGTCAGTTATGTCAAGAGCCAAGAACTTTTAACTATTCAAGATGAGGATAATCACATTCAAAATTATATAAGAGATTGTAGACGTGGAACACTAAATGGTACACAATTCACTGAACCACAGTGTTTCTATTGAAATTTTGTGCCTGTACACATAAATATTTTCATCAAACAAATTCAAGGGCATACCAACAATGCTGATCATATTATAGACATTGGTAATACTATATAGGATGTTGCGATATTGCATTCCACTATTCCAGAAACTGTTCTTCTTTTCCCATTCCTATAATACATATAAATAACAGTTCCAGCATTTTTAGTAACACTTCCTTCATTATAAATTTTGTAAAAAATGCACTTATTCAAAATTATCAAAGTAATTTCTCTAATCCAGTGCCTCAATACCTATTTCACCACAAGTATGGGTGGACATGGTACGGTATTCAAAAGTTCAGTTCGGTAATTCAGTTTCCAATTTTTAAATATATCATACCATTACCATATCAAATTAATTCGGAATAGTTTGGTATTTTAAAGTTCGATTTTGCTATTTTGAGGTACGGTAAACTGCTTACCATAGTTTGGTCAACTTCAACTTACATATATTTGTATAATAAAGAATTATGACTTTGTCTTTTCAAGAAACGTCTCAATTATATCATACTAATACTTTACACGTATTCAAAATAAAGTACAAATAATTCTCTTAATTAATCAATCACCCAAAAAGAACATTTACATCAAGATAGGGTAGTCAAAATTTCAAAATATAAATAATTAGTTACTCTTTTATATATTTGCTAGTATTATATAGTTACATATATATGAATTTTATTTGTGACTATATACTTTGGTACAATATTCAATATTTCGGTATTTTCTTTATAAATACTAAATACCGCACAAAGACCAATCTTTTTAAAAATGCATACCAAGTACCATAATATCCAAACTGCAGTGTAAAGAATTTCAGTTTCGGTATGGTATGGTATTTGGTATTTACCATACTATACCCACCCCTAACCACAAGGAATACAAATTGGCAAGAAATGAAATCCATAAATAAAAATAGGAACTTTTCTAGCAGCATGCATTTGTTGAAAGGTTTGAACCTCTGTAAAGAAGAAATAAATCACTATTCTGCAGCAATTTTATAACAAATGGAGCAACAAGAAGCAAAAGAATATGAAAAGGAGAAAACAAGAAGAGGAGGAAGTGTTATGCTTTTACATTAGGTCTACTGAATGGTTGAAGGGGATTACCAGACTCAAAAAGATGGATAAAAGGAACAAGGAAGCTCAATAAATGGAAAAACTAGGGGTAAATTTGTTTAAGTATCTTTTCTTTTCTTTTTTGACAAGGAAATATCATATAGAATTAATAATTTAGAAGAGTAACTACAGCCTTATTTTCTATTTTATCATCTATCTTTTAAGTCATTATCCATTCTTTCTTATTGGATTTGCCTTAGTTACACAGCAGCCGGAGGAGAAATACTAGTATTTCCAGTACCTCCTCCTTGGTTTCACCCAGAAATTATTTGCAAATAGTTTCTCAGTTTTGAGACGTAATTGTTGTGAAAAGAAAACCACTATAGCTAGTTATTTCATTAGCAAAGATAGTTTGACTCAAATGTCTCATTTTAAGATATTACATCTCTACTTAATTTTTAAAAAGATTAGGTATTACTGAATCTTTCTCCTTTCCTAAAGACAGAGATAGAGAAGCAGAATCTTTGCTACTTTAGGAAATATGAAAAAGGTGAATCTCTCTCAAAAACAAGAGAGTCTCAAAGGATTAGTTGACCATGAAGTAAGCTAATTCTCATGCAATTGTTTAACAAAGTGTTGTAACAACTTGTATGAGATAGTTCCTAGATAAGACAAGATCCATCAGATAGTCAGTCTACCAGTATGCAAGACAAAGATGCTGCCAACATCCCCCACCCCCTCACGCTTCTGCAGTAAAGGGAATCCTAATAAAAAAATCCATATAGTGGTCCAACTTATCCACATCACCGTGCTGTAAAGCTAACATCCTAAACAACTTGTCTGAAAAGATAATCCTTTTGGCTACATCCACCGTATTGAATAAGACGAAACAAGACAAGAGAAAGTCTATTAGAATACGAAAAGATTACTGAGCTAATTTTTTTTAATAAAACAAAATCTATTCAGCTTAGTAATAGTAGAGTATATAAAGAAATGGTTGGGTTGAAGAAGCATACATCACGGACGAGGTGAGGGTCAGTGAGTAGACATTTAGCGCTCCAAAGAGGGTCGTTAAGGTCCGCCCCATGACGTTCCAGTTCCGTCGCGAAGCCGCCGTCGATCACGGCAACGCCGCCGCATTTGTGAAGGAAATCTTTGACGAGGGAAGAGGAGGACTTTCCATTGGCGTCGGAAGTACCCATAAATACAGTGACGGAGCCGAAGAGAAGTCGATGCAATTTGGCTTGGTAGTTCGCCGGCGAGAAATCTGAGTTAGTTGGGGATGTAATGGTTTGGTGTAACTAGTGAGAAAGGAGTAATAAATTGGCAACTGGCAAGATCCGAAATGAGTCGATACTTGGAATTACAACTTTATGACCATTTTTTTTGTAAAATGGGATATTTTTTTACTAAAGTTTTCCCTGTGTACAAATTTAGATGGATTGAATCACAATAAATTATCATCAGGTTATGGTGCAACGATACGGAGAAATATGTTATTACTATTCTATTTTTAATTAAAAAATAATTTTTTTCAAATTTGAGGTTTGGGTAAAATCATGTTAAAAGAGTTACCTGGTAAAATAAACTCTGTAATGTATTGAAAGTTAGTTGGAACTTTAATACGGATATCAAACATCGGATAGAAAATTAAAAAAATATGTTGGCTTGGACAAATATATGTTTCAGTATATATTGGAATTGACTAATTTATACTATATTAAAAGCATGAAGGCCCTTAGAAATATTGTTTGAACTTTTTATCCTTCATTAAAAGATTTCGCTTTAGACAAAATCGTTTTTTCATCATTTTTCTTCAATTTAATGATATTAAATATTGATTATAATAAATATAATAAAAACTTAACAGAGAAGATTTTGTCAAATTTCTATACAAAGAATTTTTTTCCAACTAAAATAGAGTTGATTCCCAAAAAAAATAAATAGTCAAAAGTTTACAAAATATCCCCAAAAATAGGCCCAAAAAATAAAAAACGTCCTAAAAAAGATTTTAAAATAGGCACGAAAAAGTTTTGTTTTTTTTAAAAAAAAAAGGTCCAAGAACGGTTTTTTAAATTGGCAAAAATAGTTTGTCAAAAATCGTCTAATAAAAAGGTGCCAAAAATAAAAAATAAATAAAAAGCAAACAAAGCCCCCTCAAAAAAGGCAAAAAAAATACTTTGCCCTTCATCAAAAAGACTATATTTTAGATAAAAGTATTTTTTCATCAATTCTCTTTAAATTATTATTTAATTATACTTATAATATTGACTTCTAAAATATATAAAAAGAAGTGATAAAATAAGAACTTATAACCGTCGAAAGACTCCTAAATCTTCTTTATTTGGTAGACTTTTACTTTTTCCTTATTTGAAACAAGAAACCCTGCCGCCGCTAAGAAAAATCGTAATTTACGATGAGTTCTAATTAGTGATAGAATCTCTATATATATGATCTTTATAAATAAATAAATAAATAAAAAGTTGAATAGAATTATATTGTTATTTTACATATAATTTGTAGTATTTTTCTTTTGAAAATTTTACCTCTATACATCTCACGTTGTTTAACTTTTTTCAGGTTGTTGTATTTTGTATTTATCTATCTAAATCATTTATTTTCTAATAACGTGATTTTAGTTTATTTTGCAGTGTTCATGACATAATTCATGACTTCTACCTTTTAGAAAAAAATAGAAAAAGAGTTAGACGGTGACAAATTCATGAATTCTACCTTTTTGAAAAACAATACAAAAGAGTTGATGGTGACAATTGATGATTTGTCTTATTGGTAAGAAATGCATTCATTTTTTACATCAAATTTGGATTAATGATATTTATTATTAAAATATCTACCTTAATACAAGTAATTATTTAATGCTTAAATAACTATACATACTTGAATTTTCTCTTAACAAATTAATTTCATGTTTTTAATTCAAAGATCGTAAAAAAGTATCACACAAAGAAGGGAAGACAGACGTTTGAAGCAGCACTCGTGCTTGGAGAGAGTAAGCAACATCCAATATCAATTTATTATTTTTATTAAGAACAAACCTACTAATAGAACCCAAAAATTCTTTGAATTTTTTTTATTCCCATTAAAAGACTTTGTAATAAAAAAATTATTGTTTACTATTTTCCTCAAATTATTATTTGATTATATTTAAAACATTTTAAATTAAGGAGTTCTAAAATATATTATAAAAGAAAAATATTTTTTTAAAATTAAGAAGTCTCAAATATAGGAGGAAAGGAAAATATAAGATAAGAGATATTACGATAATTAATAATTAAAGAATCCTTAAATATATAACAAGAGAAAAATATATTTTAAAAATTAAGGTGACATAAAATATATGGTAAGAGAAAATTATGTATGGTAAGAGATATTAGGAGAATTAATAATCAAAGAATCCTAAAATAAATGGTAACAGAAAAATATAGTTGTTATTAATTAATATGATCCACACATAATATAACAATAAAAATTGTAATTTACAATTTTCTTCTCAAATTATTATTTTATTTTCTTATAATATTTGAAATTAAGGAATCCTAAAGTATATGGTAAGAGAAAAATATAGAGCATGAGATATTAGGTAGAATTAATAATTAAGGAGTTCGAAAATATATACTAAAATTAAAAATATTAAAAAAGTTTTAGGCGTTTCAACAAAAACATGACTATTATGACAATATTAAATATTATTCAATTTAATAACATTGACGTGATATAGATATATAGGAAATTCAGATTTGGTGGATTCTAATTAGCTTGAAGTTGAAGGCTGCTGCTTGATGTTACATTAGGTTTAGTTTAGTTTTCACACGTAAGTATGATGATAATTGATACATGCGGTAATGGGTGAGCATTTATTGAAAAATTAAAATATATAAAAAAGATTTTCAAACGAGAAATTATTAATCCAAGAAAAAACAAAAATATCTCAATGAATCCCATGTGCTCCAATGACCTAAGTCCAGATGAAAATTATTTGCTGGACATTTTTTAAGAAACAAAATTCTTCTTCTATTTTAATTTATAGATATAGTATGAATCTACATAATATTTTTTTAAAATTATTTTAAAATAGTATATAGAATTTATGGGATTATAACAATTTAAAACATCCGATTTTAAATACATCATAATATTTGTATGAATATAAAAAAAATTATTATGATAAGATGAAATTTCTTATCCAAAATTAAAATGAGAAGTGGAAAGTAAACTGATTACTTATACTTTTGCAATATATCATTGTTTAAAACAAATAACAAAATTGGGTCAAATGAGGTAGGTAACCAACTTTTTCTTCTTTTTAAAAAAGATAAAATAAAATAATTTGATATATTTGTTATGAAAGTATAGAGTAAAAACAAGAAGAAAGTGGGGGAGAAAAGAGAAGACTTCTTATTGCTCTTGAATAATGTTTAGATATATTTTACAATGAAGAAAACTATTATATTTATAGGAAAAAAACTGACTTGATCTCCAAGTAAAAAACTGACTTGGTCTCCAAGTAGGATTTCTAACTTTTAAAGGAATCCACATAATAGACAATCATTACAAATTAAATATGTTTATAACACTCCCCTTGAATGTCTATTTGCTAGATTATGTGCCTCATTAAAACCTTACTAGATAAAACTCAGTGGGGAAAAATTCTAGTGAAAGAAAAAAAGTGCACATATTTAATAATACGCATTTTGGATGCATCATTAAAAATCTGACAAGAAAAACCCAATGGGAAAAAACCTTGTGAGGAAAAAATGAATACATCGTGTATTAACTCCCCCTAATGAGAATATCAATCCAAAGACTTGAATCTTTGCATCCCAATATTGTATGTCATCTTCTTGAAAGTTGTAATTGGTAGAGATTTGGTAAACAAATAAGTCGCATTGTCACTCGAACGAATTTGTTGCACATTTATATCATCATTCTTTTGGAGTTCATGTGTGTAGAAACGTTTTAGTGAAGTGTGCTTTGTTCTATCTCCTTTTATGAATCGTCCATTTAGGATCGAAGAGTTTTGCAAGTTCCTCACTTCAACTTCTTTAAGCAAACAATCTATTGCCTTTTGAAAACTCTTCAAAAGTTTCAATTCAAGTTATCAACTTGCATAAGAAAGGTTCTTGAATAGTTTTAATCAATATAAGGATTTTAAACAAGTTTTTTAAGAACTTGTATATGCTTCATGCACTTTAAATCCTTCATATACTTTCATATCAATTTTGTCTAGTGACAATATTCAATATTAAATGCATGACGTTTTCTAGTGTCTAGATTGTAAGTCAAATAAGTTTTACGCTTACCAAGATGCACCATTCCACTTGATAATTAGAAGATGCTTTAATATACCGGAGAATTTAGATCCTCATAATCTTTTACAATATTGCGCTATATTGTATCAAAATTGTCATTGACAAAAGAAAATATCGGTTTGCAATGTGACATAACTTATTGAGATCTCATCACTTCATTATTTTCAGGTAGTTACCCCTCTCATGAGGTTTCATGAAGTGTTATGTCATAAGCTCTTCAAGAGCACATTGCCTCTTAATTATGACCATTTGGTCCTT
>JBCEWC010015471.1:0-13707 GCA_038996855.1 Solanum aculeatissimum
CGGCCCAAAGTCGTCAAAAGTCATATTCGGATGTTAGAAAGAGGGACCTTGAATTTCATGTTGGTGATTGGGTATATCTAAAGGTGTCCCCCATGAAGGGTATTATGCGTTTTGGCAAAACAGGTAAGTTGAGCCCAAGGTACGTCGGACCTTATGAGATTGTAGAGCGGATTGGCGATGTAGCTTATCGGTTGGACTTGCCTTTGGATATGAGCTCTATTCATCCAGTTTTCCATGTATCTATGTTAAGGAAGTTGATTGGTGACACCAAGGTTATTCCTCCTTTGGAGGATGTGACAATTGAAGAGAACTTGACTTATGAAGCAGTACTGGTTGAGATTTTGGATAGACAAGTGAAGTGGCTTCACAATAAGGAGGTGGCTTCGGTCAAGGTACTTTGGAGGAATCAACATGTGGAGAGTGCGACGTGGGAAGCATACTTGTACATGATGGAGCTATATCCTTACCTCTTTCAATCTACTAAAGCCTAAGGTACTAGGTTCTATCCTTTAATTGTACTAATTCTTTGTTTCTTGAGTTTGATGACATTGCATGCATTCATGAGCACGAAAAAGATCTAAATGATGTTTTGACAAGAGTTTTGAAAGATTTTGATATGATGTATGATATTTTAAGTATTGGTTAGCATGTCTCTTGTTTTGTGATTGATGTCCTCAAGCCCTAGTCTTAGCTCATTCGAGGACGAATGTTCCCAAGGGGGAGATGATGTAACGACCCAAAAATTTTCAAAACTCCTTATGGTTGGTATTGTATGATGTTATACTAGTGATGGTTGAATTTTGGTAGCCACAGGTTTAGTTTAAGTGGTCGAATGCAAAACGGATCATTTGGTGGCCTAGAAAGGTTTTTTGGGTAGTGTACTTTGAGAAGACATAACTTTTGATGCGGGTTGAAACGTGTAGGATACTATATATCAAATTGAAGTTCTTTGAGTTATATTCGCAACGCAACTGGTTTCACTTGTTTCAGAGTTTGTATGAGGAAGTTATGGCCAAAACAATGAGACTGCCCGTAATTCAGAAGACATTGGAATTAGGCTCTGGAAATGGCCCAAGGCAAGGACCACGGACCGTGTGAGGGTCCACGGTCCATGTGGGGATCCGTGACATGGTCCAGTGAGCTCAGATTGGCCAGGACCCACCCCATAAACCAAGTGAAGTCTCACGGACCATCCCACAGTCTGTGAGACCTCAAACGATCTGTGTGGGTGGCCGTCAAGTGGGGCAGAGAGCTGGCCAAGTTGTGGGGTTGGTTCTTGGGCCAAGTGTGGATCCGCAGACCAGTACACGATCCGTGTGAGGCCACACGGCCCGTGAACCCCCTCTTGAAGTGGTCCAGAAAGTCCTATGAGAGTTCGCGTTGAAAACATGTTTAAGGCTTGCCTCACGTACAGTTCTACGGTCAGTGAGCTGGTAGACGGTCACTGTAGCTCCTCCGTGAAGCACTGTGTCACAGTTAAATGTCCGTTTCATTAATGATATTTCTGTTGTTTAATTAATCCCTAGGCCCCTTTTAGGCATACTAAGGTCCCCTTAACCTCCTTAACCTATATCTAACCCCTTTTCATCCATTCCAAGGCTCCTTATTACACTTTGAAAAATCCTAAATTCTCTTGACCTCCATTGTTGAAGCTTGAAGAAATTTGGGGAAGACAACCTTTGCTTGCTTGATTTTTCAATTCCTTTGGTGATTGTAAGGTATGTGGGATTTGATTCAAGGATTTTCTTTCATCCTTGAAGACCCAAGAACTCTACTCTTTAATTTTTTATTTTAAAATTTCTTTAAGTTATGGGTTCTTCCAATTTTGAAGTATTTAGTTGATTGGAATTATGTGTTGTAGATTTTAGGTAATCTAATAATGATTTGAGTTTGAATTTTATGAATGTTCATGGAAACTCTTGAAGGATCAAAAGTGCATGTCCCTTTATGATTTTATTATGTATGGAGAATTTGTATTATGCTTTAATTATGGATTTTATCATGATTTATGATGAATTACCTTTCAATTTGTGAAACTAAGTTTGAATTCCATTACCCATGTTTTTGTTCCTCATTCATGGCATATGCATGGAAGATTATTATGATAAAACTATTGATGAAACTCTTTTTATGATATGATATGTAAGGCTTGTGATCACAGTCTCTATCCATGGCTCTTTGAGCATATTGGGTGCTTGCACCACCTTGACATGTTTTGAAGGCTTGATATGATAAGTTATGTAGATGGGCTACTCTTATTGCATTGACATGGAATGATCATGAAAACGATTTTGGAAATTCTTGATGGTATTTGGCCTAAGCATGAGTATGGTTTGATTAATGGTTTTGGTTTTGACTAATGATGCATGGTTTTGAGAACGAATGTAAGTCTTCCGATTTAAAGTTGCATGTATATATATATATGTATTCTCGTGGAATGAGACTTAGTACCAAGGGATTGGTGTCCCCAAGGGCCCCACCCTTTTCGTCAAACCATGTGCCACTATGGGTTATCTCCCTAGATAGGAATTGACATGTTATGTATCCCCTTGTTGAAGGGTTGACTAGGGTACTACTTGGCCAGTAGTCCGGATCCGGGTAGTAGCTCGCTTAGGTGTTCTATGTTGTCGGTTGAGGTTACATCCCTGCTATATATTGATCATAGGATTGCATCTCATACATCATGGCATAGCATCTTGTTATACTACTCTTTGGCTACGTGCATTCCTTTCGTACCACTTGTCCCCTTGACATGTTGCTTGATCATACTATATTGTTATATGCATTGCATGCCTGTATACTTAGTGATTAATTGTGCTAACCCATATTCTTTGTCTATATATTCTAACCATGTAGGGACCGAAGATGATATCTACATTCTATCGGACGACGCTTGATCATTTGTGAAGACTTTGCTAGTGGTGAGCCTTTTTTTTCAAGGGCAATAACCGCATTCTATCTACCTAGTTTCTTTATGTCATTTACTTTACTTTTGTATCGAGGGTGAACCTCAAACTATGTTGAGGCTCCGCTTGATCTCTGTAGAGGCTTGTTGGACAAATCTAAACTCTTGTACGTCGACTTGTTATGTTAACATTTTGGTTATGAAAGTTATTCTATTTAGCCTTGATTATGAGAATTGTGTTTTATTATGCTTATGACTTGAATGTTGGGGAAATGTGAATGACTATGTGCTTATGTGGAAATTCTCATAATCCCGATGTGCCCTATAGCTTTAGTCCTATTTACCCGTCCCTTAGAGATAATTGTTATGTGTTTTGTGAATCCATGCTTATCTTATTCCCGATATTATCCCCATAGCTTGAGTTCAAAGCCCCGATTCCCTTAGAGCTTATGTGTTATGTGTTTAGCTTCCGCGCTTCCGAACCGATGATGTGTGTAATGATACTATGATCGCTTGATCGAGGACCTTCGGGTTCTCCTTCGTCATGTTATATCTAGGCTCCCTATCCGGGCCATGACAACATCTCAACTTCATACTAGGATCAGTAGACTATTTATGAAAAGTGAATACAACTAGAAAAAGACTAAAGTGAAATGAGAAACAACAACTGAAGACACTGTTATGCTAAAAATTAGAAACGGGGGTATGGGGTATAGTTAGAAATTTAAACAGGTGGAGTCCAGAATGAACATAGACAAACTGTCACAATAACATCAAATATCACTTGACAGATTCAGATTGTACAACTTAAAACAGATGTTAAATGCACCAATTTCGACGAATATAGAGCGATAGTTAAGAGACAAACGAGTGGATCGAAGCTAAAATGAGACAGAAGACCATATCATGTAGCAGATAATACTTTTAACGTAAGATAGGTAGAGAATCACGTTTATATTATCTTTTAGAAAATAAGTCGTATGAGCTACTATAACTAATACAGATCACAGTTAAATACAAGGTCCCAAACAACAACACATGCGACAGAAAGAACACTTTCGAGATGAAGCTCTGTTAGAACAACACTGTTAATAGAGCATAACATAAGAAACGAAATAAGATATTACCTTTTTTAGTGCAGCAAACTGAGACTCCGAGCTTCGATGATGGAACTCAACACCACGAGACCGAGACCCTCTATGAATATTTCTACTTCGAAACTTAGGAACCTCCGGCTTTTAATGCCTTAAAGCGAATGAAATAGGTTTAATTTCAAATATAGTTTTAGGTTTATATGAAAGTAAGAGTGGCCGCTAAAAAACTGAATCCCTTTTCTGAGAGAAGAGAGGGTATTTATAGGACTATTTAGGGTTAGAAAAAGGGAAAATTGAGGGGTGATTTGGAGAATTCCAGATTGAAATATAGGATAGGATTAGGGTTTTTTCAATTTGAATTTGAATTTCAAATCTTCACCCTGGGACCTAGAATATTCCACCTCACAACTGAAATTCGTTGAGAAAGGGGTGAGGTGGACGGTCGATAACGAGCAAGGACAAAAGGAACGGTGAGATGAGGACACATCGAGGGTGAGAGATGTTTAGGGCTGTCGAGTGAGGGATATGAAGTTGTTGAGGTTGTTAGGGAGGAATATGGGGGGATATTCGTTGAAGGATTGTTCGTCGTTGAAGGATGAAGAAGAAAGGGTGAGGTGCGTGAGGGAGGTGAAGAGCGTGAAAAGAAACGGATAAGTAAAAAGGGGCGCGTGGGATTGTTGTGAGGTGAGTATATGAGTGTTGTGTCTATCTTATATGTATAGGTGAGGTGAAGATATGGGTATTGGGTCGGGTATAAGGAGATTTTGGGTTGGACTGAGGGAATTCGTGGGCTGGGGTTAGAGTTAATTTTGGGTCAGATTAGGGGATGAAGGGTGGGCTAAGGTAGATTGGAGTTGTAGACTGATAAAGGGAGGGGAGTGGGTTGGGTTTTACATTGAAGTGGGCCAATTCTTGGACAAAAAAGGACCAAGTATATCTGAAAAGTGGGGTAAGGGGGTTGGGATTTTAAATTAAGAAAATAGTCACTCGAATTGCAAATATGGCCATTTAAAATGTGATCAATTTGAACAAATTGACCACGAGACGAAATTAATACGAATTAATTAAGAAGCTTTAAAATGTCAACAACTTAAAATAATTAATCTAACTACGAAATGGTTAATTCTAAAAGTAATTAAACTAAAAAACAACGAAAATTCTTATTGAGAACTTGATGAAAAATTTAAAATGTGACATGAGATTAAAATACGCAACATTTGAAATTAAAATGTCTAATATAGAGTACATAAGATTTAAACTCCAAAAATTATTAAAAAAAAATTTGCGTTTTCGAAAGCTAATTATTCCAAGTTGTTTAAAATTGAAAGCTCAATATTTAACTCGTATTGTGGAGGGTAAAAATTGGATGTCAACAGTAACCATAATTAATTTGACTTCGAATTAATATATTCATATAATAAAGAAGTATAAACTTTAATGATATTCAAAACGTCTCAAGCTAATCAATTAAGTAATCAAACACTATAAGCATTTTCAAGTTGTGGACAATAAATAATACAAAAGCTAATCAATGCTTTCAAATTTGTTTTTCTCAAGAATTTCTTCAACATGGTCTCAAAAGTTTATTTGTATATATTTATATTTAAAATAATTGAAAATTTAACATATACATATTTACAGACCCTATAAAAGCAATAATAGGATTAACTGAAGTAGACATCTCAAATAATGGAGGTATATTTTATTGAAGTCCAGACTTTCTGATCAATACCACTGATTTTGGAAAATATATTAAGATAGGTTTTCAGACAAAAGGCTACGAGGATATGACAACAGGTAATAATGTGTTAGCATGTATAGGATTTATAGGAAAACTAACTAATGTTAGTAATACACGATTTACACTCAATATTGAAGACGCAGTAGGATTAATGGGAAATAAAGGCATTAGACTTATGAAACCATTTAAGGTAGACCCTCAGACGTATGCAGGATTAGACTGGAATATAGAAAAACAAAAAGAACAAGAAATCTTTAAGCCAGAAGATCACATTATGTATGTTAATTCAAAAGGAGAAACATCAATAAGATTTACAGACTATAAATACTTCATACAAAAGGACGAAGTAGAAGACGAAATAACCCAATCAGACAATACAAAATTTATGAATATTTTTGTACAACATGAAGAAGATGTAGACGAAGTAATTAAAAAAGCTAAGATAAGGGCACCCTAACGGATGTGTTTTAACAAAATAAGTTTCAACAAAATAAAATTCTATTGAGTCTATTGTTTTTTGTATAAAATTCTAAAAAGCTTACTTAAAGAAGCTGGATTTCTAACAAATTTTATCCTATGGGCTATGTCTTTTCTTCTCCAAACTTCAAAATTGTTCATAAATTCTTATAATATTCTGTTAATAATACAGGTCTATAAGGATTACTCTTTTCCAGTTGTTTTTCTTTTTTAAAGTATAAGTCCGTAAATAATTCTTCTTTTAGCTCTTTTTCTTAATTTATGATATAACACCAGTCTTCTTTAGCTCCACCCTGGATGTAGACACTATCAATGGCCTCTTGCCTAAAAATGTCTATTCTTTTCCTAGGACTTTACAAGCTAATCCCTCGAGGATGTTATACAATTAAGAAAATAACCCTTACTAGAAAGAATTCTTAACAGGTTATACAATATAACATAAAAACAAACCTAAAATAAAGTAATTCGGATAGATTAAGTATCTAATATGAATATTATAACAAAAGATGTAAAATTGATACTGGCAATTAATAAACAGACGTCTTGATATTAAATATAGATTCAAACATGGATTTTACAGAAATTAAAATAAACCAACTGAGCACACTAAGTTACCCTCAGCTGTGTGAAATCAACCTACTACCCAAAAATATCTATGTAAGCTCTCCTGTAAATTAAGTGTGCTCAGTTGGTTTATTTTAATTTCTGTAAAATCTATGTTTAATATCAAGACGTCTGTTTATTAATTGCCAGTATCAATTTTGCATCTTTTGTTATAGTATTCATATTAGATACTTAATCTATCTGAATTACTTTATTTTAGGTTTGTTTTTATGTTATATTGTATAACCTGTTAAGAATTCTTTCTAGTAAGGGTTATTTTCTTAATTGTATAACATCCTCGAGGGATTAGCTTGTAAAGTCCTAGGAAAAGAATAGACATTTTTAGGCAAGAGGCCATTGATAGTGTCTACATCCAGGGTGGAGCTAAAGAAGACTGGTGTTATATCATAAATTAAGAAAAAGAGCTAAAAGAAGAATTATTTACGGACTTATACTTTAAAAAAGAAAAACAACTGGAAAAGAGTAATCCTTATAGACCTGTATTATTAACAGAATATTATAAGAATTTATGAACAATTTTGAAGTTTGGAGAAGAAAAGACATAGCCCATAGGATAAAATTTGTTAGAAATCCAGCTTCTTTAAGTAAGCTTTTTAGAATTTTATACAAAAAACAATAGACTCAATAGAATTTTATTTTGTTGAAACTTATTTTGTTAAAACACATCCGTTAGGGTGCCCTTATCTTAGCTTTTTTAATTACTTCGTCTACATCTTCTTCATGTTGTACAAAAATATTCATAAATTTTGTATTGTCTGATTGGGTTATTTCGTCTTCTACTTCGTCCTTTTGTATGAAGTATTTATAGTCTGTAAATCTTATTGATGTTTCTCCTTTTGAATTAACATACATAATGTGATCTTCTGGCTTAAAGATTTCTTGTTCTTTTTGTTTTTCTATATTCCAGTCTAATCCTGCATACGTCTGAGGGTCTACCTTAAATGGTTTCATAAGTCTAATGCCTTTATTTCCCATTAATCCTACTGCGTCTTCAATATTGAGTGTAAATCGTGTATTACTAACATTAGTTAGTTTTCCTATAAATCCTATACATGCTAACACATTATTACCTGTTGTCATATCCTCGTAGCCTTTTGTCTGAAAACCTATCTTAATATATTTTCCAAAATCAGTGGTATTGATCAGAAAGTCTGGACTTCAATAAAATATACCTCCATTATTTGAGATGTCTACTTCAGTTAATCCTATTATTGCTTTTATAGGGTCTGTAAATATGTATATGTTAAATTTTCAATTATTTTAAATATAAATATATACAAATAAACTTTTGAGACCATGTTGAAGAAATTCTTGAGAAAAACAAATTTGAAAGCATTGATTAGCTTTTGTATTATTTATTGTCCACAACTTGAAAATGCTTATAGTGTTTGATTACTTAATTGATTAGCTTGAGACGTTTTGAATATCATTAAAGTTTATACTTCTTTATTATATGAATATATTAATTCGAAGTCAAATTAATTATGGTTACTGTTGACATCCAATTTTTACCCTCCACAATACGAGTTAAATATTGAGCTTTCAATTTTAAACAACTTGGAATAATTAGCTTTCGAAAACGCAAATTTTTTTTTAATAATTTTTGGAGTTTAAATCTTATGTACTCTATATTAGACATTTTAATTTCAAATGTTGCGTATTTTAATCTCATGTCACATTTTAAATTTTTCATCAAGTTCTCAATAAGAATTTTCGTTGTTTTTTAGTTTAATTACTTTTAGAATTAACCATTTCGTAGTTAGATTAATTATTTTAAGTTGTTGACATTTTAAAGCTTCTTAATTAATTCGTATTAATTTCGTCTCGTGGTCAATTTGTTCAAATTGATCACATTTTAAATGGCCATATTTGCAATTCGAGTGACTATTTTCTTAATTTAAAATCCCAACCCCCTTACCCCACTTTTCAGATATACTTGGTCCTTTTTTGTCCAAGAATTGGCCCACTTCAATGTAAAACCCAACCCACTCCCCTCCCTTTATCAGTCTACAACTCCAATCTACCTTAGCCCACCCTTCATCCCCTAATCTGACCCAAAATTAACTCTAACCCCAGCCCACGAATTCCCTCAGTCCAACCCAAAATCTCCTTATACCCGACCCAATACCCATATCTTCACCTCACCTATACATATAAGATAGACACAACACTCATATACTCACCTCACAACAATCCCACGCGCCCCTTTTTACTTATCCGTTTCTTTTCACGCTCTTCACCTCCCTCACGCACCTCACCCTTTCTTCTTCATCCTTCAACGACGAACAATCCTTCAACGAATATCCCCCCATATTCCTCCCTAACAACCTCAACAACTTCATATCCCTCACTCGACAGCCCTAAACATCTCTCACCCTCGATGTGTCCTCATCTCACCGTTCCTTTTGTCCTTGCTCGTTATCGACCGTCCACCTCACCCCTTTCTCAACGAATTTCAGTTGTGAGGTGGAATATTCTAGGTCCCAGGGTGAAGATTTGAAATTCAAATTCAAATTGAAAAAACCCTAATCCTATCCTATATTTCAATCTGGAATTCTCCAAATCACCCCTCAATTTTCCCTTTTTCTAACCCTAAATAGTCCTATAAATACCCTCTCTTCTCTCAGAAAAGGGATTCAGTTTTTTAGCGGCCACTCTTACTTTCATATAAACCTAAAACTATATTTGAAATTAAACCTATTTCATTCGCTTTAAGGCATTAAAAGCCGGAGGTTCCTAAGTTTCGAAGTAGAAATATTCATAGAGGGTCTCGGTCTCGTGGTGTTGAGTTCCATCATCGAAGCTCGGAGTCTCAGTTTGCTGCACTAAAAAAGGTAATATCTTATTTCGTTTCTTATGTTATGCTCTATTAACAGTGTTGTTCTAACAGAGCTTCATCTCGAAAGTGTTCTTTCTGTCGCATGTGTTGTTGTTTGGGACCTTGTATTTAACTGTGATCTGTATTAGTTATAGTAGCTCATACGACTTATTTTCTAAAAGATAATATAAACGTGATTCTCTACCTATCTTACGTTAAAAGTATTATCTGCTACATGATATGGTCTTCTGTCTCATTTTAGCTTCGATCCACTCGTTTGTCTCTTAACTATCGCTCTATATTCGTCGAAATTGGTGCATTTAACATCTGTTTTAAGTTGTACAATCTGAATCTGTCAAGTGATATTTGATGTTATTGTGACAGTTTGTCTATGTTCATTCTGGACTCCACCTGTTTAAATTTCTAACTATACCCCATACCCCCGTTTCTAATTTTTAGCATAACAGTGTCTTCAGTTGTTGTTTCTCATTTCACTTTAGTCTTTTTCTAGTTGTATTCACTTTTCATAAATAGTCTACTGATCCTAGTATGAAGTTGAGATGTTGTCATGGCCCGGATAGGGAGCCTAGATATAACATGACGAAGGAGAACCCGAAGGTCCTCGATCAAGCGATCATAGTATCATTACACACATCATCGGTTCGGAAGCGCGGAAGCTAAACACATAACACATAAGCTCTAAGGGAATCGGGGCTTTGAACTCAAGCTATGGGGATAATATCGGGAATAAGATAAGCATGGATTCACAAAACACATAACAATTATCTCTAAGGGACGGGTAAATAGGACTAAAGCTATAGGGCACATCGGGATTATGAGAATTTCCACATAAGCACATAGTCATTCACATTTCCCCAACATTCAAGTCATAAGCATAATAAAACACAATTCTCATAATCAAGGCTAAATAGAATAACTTTCATAACCAAAATGTTAACATAACAAGTCGACGTACAAGAGTTTAGATTTGTCCAACAAGCCTCTACAGAGATCAAGCGGAGCCTCAACATAGTTTGAGGTTCACCCTCGATACAAAAGTAAAGTAAATGACATAAAGAAACTAGGTAGATAGAATGCGGTTATTGCCCTTGAAAAAAAAGGCTCACCACTAGCAAAGTCTTCACAAATGATCAAGCGTCGTCCGATAGAATGTAGATATCATCTTCGGTCCCTACATGGTTAGAATATATAGACAAAGAATATGGGTTAGCACAATTAATCACTAAGTATACAGGCATGCAATGCATATAACAATATAGTATGATCAAGCAACATGTCAAGGGGACAAGTGGTACGAAAGGAATGCACGTAGCCAAAGAGTAGTATAACAAGATGCTATGCCATGATGTATGAGATGCAATCCTATGATCAATATATAGCAGGGATGTAACCTCAACCGACAACATAGAACACCTAAGCGAGCTACTACCCGGATCCGGACTACTGGCCAAGTAGTACCCTAGTCAACCCTTCAACAAGGGGATACATAACATGTCAATTCCTATCTAGGGAGATAACCCATAGTGGCACATGGTTTGACGAAAAGGGTGGGGCCCTTGGGGACACCAATCCCTTGGTACTAAGTCTCATTCCACGAGAATACATATATATATATACATGCAACTTTAAATCGGAAGACTTACATTCGTTCTCAAAACCATGCATCATTAGTCAAAACCAAAACCATTAATCAAACCATACTCATGCTTAGGCCAAATACCATCAAGAATTTCCAAAATCGTTTTCATGATCATTCCATGTCAATGCAATAAGAGTAGCCCATCTACATAACTTATCATATCAAGCCTTCAAAACATGTCAAGGTGGTGCAAGCACCCAATATGCTCAAAGAGCCATGGATAGAGACTGTGATCACAAGCCTTACATATCATATCATAAAAAGAGTTTCATCAATAGTTTTATCATAATAATCTTCCATGCATATGCCATGAATGAGGAACAAAAACATGGGTAATGGAATTCAAACTTAGTTTCACAAATTGAAAGGTAATTCATCATAAATCATGATAAAATCCATAATTAAAGCATAATACAAATTCTCCATACATAATAAAATCATAAAGGGACATGCACTTTTGATCCTTCAAGAGTTTCCATGAACATTCATAAAATTCAAACTCAAATCATTATTAGATTACCTAAAATCTACAACACATAATTCCAATCAACTAAATACTTCAAAATTGGAAGAACCCATAACTTAAAGAAATTTTAAAATAAAAAATTAAAGAGTAGAGTTCTTGGGTCTTCAAGGATGAAAGAAAATCCTTGAATCAAATCCCACATACCTTACAATCACCAAAGGAATTGAAAAATCAAGCAAGCAAAGGTTGTCTTCCCCAAATTTCTTCAAGCTTCAACAATGGAGGTCAAGAGAATTTAGGATTTTTCAAAGTGTAATAAGGAGCCTTGGAATGGATGAAAAGGGGTTAGATATAGGTTAAGGAGGTTAAGGGGACCTTAGTATGCCTAAAAGGGGCCTAGGGATTAATTAAACAACAGAAATATCATTAATGAAACGGACATTTAACTGTGACACAGTGCTTCACGGAGGAGCTACAGTGACCGTCTACCAGCTCACTGACCGTAGAACTGTACGTGAGGCAAGCCTTAAACATGTTTTCAACGCGAACTCTCATAGGACTTTCTGGACCACTTCAAGAGGGGGTTCACGGGCCGTGTGGCCTCACACGGATCGTGTACTGGTCTGCGGATCCACACTTGGCCCAAGAACCAACCCCACAACTTGGCCAGCTCTCTGCCCCACTTGACGGCCACCCACACAGATCGTTTGAGGTCTCACAGACTGTGGGATGGTCCGTGAGACTTCACTTGGTTTATGGGGTGGGTCCTGGCCAATCTGAGCTCACTGGACCATGTCACGGATCCCCACATGGACCGTGGACCCTCACACGGTCCGTGGTCCTTGCCTTGGGCCATTTCCAGAGCCTAATTCCAATGTCTTCTGAATTACGGGCAGTCTCATTGTTTTGGCCATAACTTCCTCATACAAACTCTGAAACAAGTGAAACCAGTTGCGTTGCGAATATAACTCAAAGAACTTCAATTTGATATATAGTATCCTACACGTTTCAACCCGCATCAAAAGTTATGTCTTCTCAAAGTACACTACCCAAAAAACCTTTCTAGGCCACCAAATGATCCGTTTTGCATTCGACCACTTAAACTAAACCTGTGGCTACCAAAATTCAACCATCACTAGTATAACATCATACAATACCAACCATAAGGAGTTTTGAAAATTTTTGGGTCGTTACATCATCTCCCCCTTGGGAACATTCGTCCTCGAATGAGCTAAGACTAGGGCTTGAGGACATCAATCACAAAACAAGAGACATGCTAACCAATACTTAAAATATCATACATCATATCAAAATCTTTCAAAACTCTTGTCAAAACATCATTTAGATCTTTTTCGTGCTCATGAATGCATGCAATGTCATCAAACTCAAGAAACAAAGAATTAGTACAATTAAAGGATAGAACCTAGTACCTTAGGCTTTAGTAGATTGAAAGAGGTAAGGATATAGCTCCATCATGTACAAGTATGCTTCCCACGTCGCACTCTCCACATGTTGATTCCTCCAAAGTACCTTGACCGAAGCCACCTCCTTATTGTGAAGCCACTTCACTTGTCTATCCAAAATCTCAACCAGTACTGCTTCATAAGTCAAGTTCTCTTCAATTGTCACATCCTCCAAAGGAGGAATAACCTTGGTGTCACCAATCAACTTCCTTAACATAGATACATGGAAAACTGGATGAATAGAGCTCATATCCAAAGGCAAGTCCAACCGATAAGCTACATCGCCAATCCGCTCTACAATCTCATAAGGTCCGACGTACCTTGGGCTCAACTTACCTGTTTTGCCAAAACGCATAATACCCTTCATGGGGGACACCTTTAGATATACCCAATCACCAACATGAAATTCAAGGTCCCTCTTTCTAACATCCGAATATGACTTTTGACGACTTTGGGCCG
>JBCEWC010015472.1:0-13707 GCA_038996855.1 Solanum aculeatissimum
ACCGATGATGAATGTAATGATGCTATGATGGCTTGATCGAGGACTTTCGGGTTCTCCTTCGCCATGTCACATCTAGGTCCCCTATCCAGGTCGTGACAAAGGTGGTCAGGATACAACCCATGTACCAAGTGAAGTCCCACGGTCCGTGAGACTTTAAACGGTCCATTTGGGGGTCCGTTTGGGGAGGCAGTGGCTTGGTGTTGGTGTGAGGTTTGTTTCTAGCCCAAGTGTGGCTCTACGGACTAGTACACGGTCCGTATGAAGCCACACGGATTGTGACCCCCCTTCTTGAAGTGTTACATAAAGTCCCCGAGAGTTCGAGGTAAAGCAGAAACTAAGGCATGGTACACAGACAGATACACGGTCCATGTACCACTAGACGAGACCTGGAATCCAATCGTACGGCACTGTGTGTCAGTTAATTGTCTGTTTCATTAATGGTTAATTCGTAATTTAATTAATCCCTAGGCCCTTTTTTGGCTTTCTAAGGTTCCCTACCGGACGATGCTTGATCATTGTTGAAGACCTTGCTAGTGGTGAGCCCTTTTGTTCAAGGGAAATAGCCACCTTCTATCTACCTAGTTGTTATGTTATTTTCTTTTGCTTATATATTGACGGTGAGCCTCAAACTATGTCGAGGACCCGCTTTATCTATGTAGAGGCTTGTTGGACAATTAAACTCTTATACGTTGACCTATAATTGTTGACTATTATGATTATGTAATAATATGTTTATGAGCCTTGATTATGAGAAATGTTATTGATCATGCTTATGACTTGATGTTGGGAGTTGTGATTTACCATGTGCTTATGTGGAAAGTCCCATAATCCCAGTGTGCCCCCATTGTATGAATCCTACTTACCCGTCCCTTTGAGATAATTGTTATGTGCTATGTGAATCCATGATTATCCCTTTCCTGACAACATCCCCATAGCTTGAGTCCTAAGCCCCGAATCCCTTAGAGCTTATGTGTTATGTGTTTAGCTTCCGTGCTTCCAAACCAATGATGTGTGTGATGATGCTATGATGACTTGATCGAGGACTTTCAGGTTCTCCTTCGCCATGTCACATCTAAGCCCTCTATCTGGGTCGTGACACATAGTCTATAACATATGTTCACTCAGAGGGACTTGAACTTGAGACAACAGAGATGGATAAAGTTGCTTAAGAATTATGATATCACTATCCAGTATCACTAAGCTAAGGCTAATGTTGTGGCAGATACTTTGAGCCAGAAACTAATAAGTATTGATAGCCTAGCTAGGTTGAGTGTAACTTATCGAACTTTAGGTAAGGAGATTCAGATATTGGAGGCTAAGTTCATAAGAATATGCATCTTAGAAAGAGGTGGGTTGTTGGCCAATATTAAATTATGGTCCGCTTTTATTTAGGATATCAAGACCAAATAATTCATTGATGAAGATTTGAATGACATTAGAAAAAGGGTGTCCAGAACGAACAAGATGCTGCTATGGATTTAAGTAGTGCGCTCAACTTGAGGAGAAGGATTTGTGTTCCTCATGTAGATGATATAACTTAGAAGATATTGTCAGAAGCTCATGGATCAAGGTATTCTATTCATGGGGTATGACCAAGATGTATCAAGACTTGAGAAGATTATATTGGTGGCCATATATGAAGAAGAACATAGCTGAATTTTTTGCCAAGTGTCAGAATTGTCAACAAGTGAAATATGAGCACCAAAGGTCAGCGGGCTTACTTCAGAGAATGCTCATTCCAAAATAGAAGTGGGAGAGGATAACCATGAATTTTTTTGTGGGTTTACGTGGTTGAAATGCTAATGAAATCATCCCATTTTATTAATATCAGAGTTGATCATAATGTACAATAGTTGGAAAAAATCTATGTGAAGGAGATAGTGAGGCTGCACAGAGTACCCTTCTCTATCATCTCAAACTGTGGTACTCAGTTTACCTCCAAGTTTTGGGGGATGTTACATGAGGAGTTAGGTATGCAACTCAACTTCAGCATAGTTTTTCACCCGCGAGAGAACCATCTAAGTATATGAAGATATGGTGAGAGCTTGTGTGATAGATTTGGAGGTCATTAGGACAAGTTTCTTTCATTATGTGAGTTCTCTTATAATATTAGTTATCACTCCAGCATAGATATAGTGCCTTTTGAAGCTCTTTATGGGAGAGGATGTATACCACCCATAGGATGGTTTAAAATTGGAGATGTGAAGCACTTGGGGGTTGACTTCATAAAGAATGTCTGATAAAGAGCATGTGGATCTCAAGATAAGAGACATGGCATTTCAAGCTGGTGAGCAAGTTCTTCTAAAAGTTTCTCCCACGAAGGGTATCATGCGATTTGATAAAACAGAGAAGCTCAATCCTTGTTATATTAGTCCAATTGAAATTCTTGAATATGTAGGGTCATGGCTTACGGGTTGGCCTTACTACCTAGCTTTCTGGAGTTCATCATATATTTCATATGTCTATGCTAAAAAAGTGCCATGAGGATGGAGATTACATCATTAAATGGGATTCAGTGTTGTTAGATAAGAACCTCCAATATAAGGAGGATCCAATCGCAATTCTTGATTAGGACATCTAAAAGTTGAGATGCAAGGACATTAAGTTTGTAAAGTTTCAACGGAATCATCATCCAACCAAGGAAGCAACTTAGGAGATTGAGAGAGATATGTGAGATAGATACCTATAGTTGTTCTACGATTCAAGTACTACTTTCTTTATCAAACCCAGTTTCTCCTCTTTGATCACTCGGGAATGAGTGATGGGTAAATTGGTACCTATTATAATGATCTAACCCCATCGTTATGCATAGGTCAATAGTTATAGAAACTAAGCTACAAAACTTTTGGGTAGTAAATTAGAAATTTTTAATCTAGGCTAGTTTTAGGCAAAAATCGAGTCATAAAAGTCTAGGATAATTTGATAAGGGATTGAGAGTTAGATTGTAAGTTTATCATTCAATTAGATAAACAAGACGATAAAGATATTGTACGGCTTTACGGAACTGAATTCGGGTGAATATAACTCCCAAAGTTGATCTTGGCTCTAAGGTTATGTTTTGAAACATTGTGATTTGAGAAAGTGTTGCAAATCTATGGTTGGGATGCGAGTTACAAAGTTTCTATCATTATGCAATTTGTGATAGTGGTATTGCTCCTGCGATGGTGATGTTGTCATGATGAGACATTCATGAATTTAAAATTTTGAAAAGTCCCAAATTCATTCATAATTCGCGCACTTTATCCTTGAGAGATCATAAATGAACGAGGGTTATTCTTCTCCAAATTTTCACCAATTCTCTTGTTAAAGGTAAGCTAATGATTTTCTAACTTGTACCTTAATTCCTAGACCTTAGATTCTAGGAAAATTAATAAAAGAAAAGACTTAGACTTGTAATTAATAGTGGGTAAAAGCTCTAGTTTGGGGAAGATTATCATAGGATTCACCGAGATTAGGATTTTGCCATAATTCGGGTAAAATTAGGTCATTATTATTGATTATGTGTATTCCTTGATTATTTATAGACCAAAAACAAGCTAGAACTTTAGAAAAGGAGAAGGTGTTTATTCCATAGAGTTCAAGTCTTGAATTCAAAATAGGTGATGATTTAATATTTTTGTTTATGTGTTATATGTATGTTAACTATTTCATAGTAATATATGCATATATGAGAAAGAAGGAATAATGATATAAAGCTAGTTGAGTAATTCATGGTCAAATTGCATGCAATAAACCTATTACTTGAATTTGTGTATTTATTTATTGTGATTGTGATTGTTATTATTAGTTTGAGTATCACATTCCAACATATTTATTATTATAGAATCGAATATCACATTTTGACATATTTGTTATTATTGAATCAGGTGTAACATTCCGACATATTTATTATTTTTGGATCACGTGTATGTACCAACACATTTATTATTATTGGATCGAATGTCACAACGACATACTAATTATTGGATTCGGTGTCACCCTGACATGCTAACTATTTTGATGTGAGTCCATTGAGAGGACGTTTGTTGATTTGTATTGAGTTTATTGATTATGACATTTATATATTAAGAATGACCTATGGACGTATGGTATTCTTATATGTGTATGTTTATTGTATTCTAGTTTTTTTGCTTATATCTTGCTTATTGGAGTAGCCATGTAATCATACCGTTACACCTTTATTATGTATACTAATACTGCAGCCACTCTTTTTTTGTTGATTACAAAGCATCTTCAGGCGGCTGCAGATAGACCTGAGTTAGGAGACCATTGATTCTGAAATCCAAGGCTGAGCGGGCATATTTTGGGCTATAATGAATTATTCTATATTCTTTGTCCATTTTGTTTTTGGACTCAAACTATTTTTATTTATTTATTAGTTTTAGCTTCGAGATTGCATTCCAATGTTAGACTTGTAGTTAGAAGTTTTGGTACAATAACTTTCAATTCTTGTATAGTGTTTTGCACTGTTTAGTTTTGTTGAATCATGAAATCCATCTAGTTGGTTGTTTAAAGTTTTGCTTCTGTAATCCTATATTTGTTTAAAATGATGTTAGTTAATTATATTGAATTATTGGTTCTTCTACCAGAGGATTAGTGTGGGTACCACTCACGGCCTGTTCGGAGTCGTGATAGTTGAAGAGTTCAAAGCTCTATCATTAAAACACTTTCTTTCAAAATAAAATTACATTCTTTTGTATAGGGAACTAGTTGAAGACTTAGAATATATTTCTTTATTTCTCAACTCTCTCTTTCACTACTCTAAAGTCAGAATATGAAGTATAATACTTCTCATCCACTTCTCATTTTTTACACACTTTATTTTCTTGTACAAAAGAAAAAGATATTCTATATACAATTTAAATAATTTTTTCCATAAATAAATTTCACGAATGTCGATAATCGTTTGAGGATTAGTGGAGCAATTAGCAGGAGATAAAAGAGGAGAACATATCATTGTGGTTACATGAGTTACAGAGAATTTTGTCACCATTTTCTCCACTTTGTGTCTATTAATTATCATGCACTTAATATTTTAATCTATAATATTAAAATACACAATAAGATCAATAGTTATATTGAAAGGGAGTTGCTTAGATCACTGTGTTGTTAATTAATTATAATAGTAATTAGTGAAGGATTAGAGTTAGTTAGAATAGTACCCAATTTGAGGTTGAGTTGTGTACAACTAGCATTGTTAGATGCCTAACTATGTATACTTGTAGCTGCATTTTCACAATCAATCTAATAAGAATAAATATATATATATATCTTCTCTCTATACACAAATACACTTCTCGCCATTGTTGAAGCTCGGATCTCTAAGCTAAAACATGAAAATTAATATTGGATTAGAGTAGTAGCGACTGAAATTATATGCTCAAAATTAAATGAAATTCTCGATTGCAATCTCAAATTCCATCAAATTCGCAATCACAAATAGCTACTGATTAGCAACCTAAGGTGATAGCTGAGAAAATCAACAACAAACATTCATTGTTTGTTCATCCATTAGATGCATCGGGATTAGTATTGATTCTGACTAAATTAACAGGATATGAAAATCATGGGTTATGGCGTCGATCTATGACAATAGCAATGCAAGCTACAAGGAAGTTGGGGTTTGTTAATGGCACATGCAAGAAGGATCAATGTCGTGATTGTCCTATCATACATTTTCTTAGTGGAATCGTATGTGTGTCAAATATATATCTTGCAAGGGAGGATCTAAAAGACAGATTTGATAAGGTGAATAAAATTCATACTTTTCAGTAGCATCAAGAGATTGCAACAATTTCACAAGGAACTGACTTTGAAAGTCAATGCTCATGTCCCTTTTCAGCTATGAGAGGAAAAGGTGAACCTCTAGCTTACAAAGGGAAGAAGTACTTTGTTAAATGTGATCACTGTTGAAGAGGTGGACATGGGAATTTGAAGGACTCAAGAAAGGTTTTTTTATGATGACTTAAAGAAGAAGAAGACAGATACTGCAAACTCTAAAAGAAAACCTTACAACTCCAATAATTCACACGTTAAAAGGAAACCACATAATTCACATTTTGAGAAAAAGAAGAATTTCAATGTAAATAATGTTATGAATGATAAGAGGAAGTATTGTGCATGAAAAAATGAAGTAAGTAGTAGTTTCTTTGTGAAAAATGGATCATGCTTTCACAAATGAGCAATACAAACAATTACAACAATTATATGGGAGAAACGGGCCTAGGTTCTCACATGAATAATATAGACAGATTTAGAAAATGTTGAACGATAAGAAGGACCAGACTAACCAACACCAATTGGAAGGTACTATTACATCTTTACTAGCTGAATTTTATCTAAAAGAATGGATCATAGATTTAGGTGTTACACATCATATTGCATCTAATCTTGATATGCTAAAGGACATAGTTGAGCTTCATTCTTCTAATAAGCAAAAAGTTCATTTACCCAATGGAGAGGCGTATAGTATTACTCATATAGGCAGAATTGAGTTCCTACAAGACATTAGAATTGAAAATGTGTTGTATATTTTAGACATCAAATATAACTTGCTATCGGTCTCCAAGCTAACCAAGAGCCTATCTTGCTCTATCATCTTTTATTTTATTTTTGTATATTTCAGGATCTTTACAGTAACAGTGAGAGAGGATTGGTAAGGAAGAGGGGAGCTTCAATATTGAGAAGCAAGGATTCAAAGATGTATGTTTAACTAATAATGCAGTGATAGCAGCAACTACAAGGGTTCGTGATTGCGGATTGCGCAGACTGACTTCTCCAGATGGCATATAGCAACGTGGTAAAGGAGGTTAGCTCAGGGAAGGAAGCTAAGTAAGGGTGAGCTACAACAAACACAAAGGAAGGTCCACTTCAGGATCATTTGAATAATGTGTGAAGATACAGACGAAGCAGCTAAAGCCGAATCAGAATATTCTGCTGAAGCAGTAGCAAGAGGATCGTAAGAAGAAAAAGGCTATACACCAATCCATATTATGTATAATAGCCCGTCCCTTGAGCGTGGAGCCCTTTCTCTATCCCCCTTTGATTTTGGTCAATCTCTCTTGAACTGCACGCAGCTTTTCCCTTTCTTAGCTTTGACATCAAAGGTTGGGATATCCCTCATTATAGATTATGAAGAAGCTTGGATTGATTCAGAAGGACATGAATGTTTCTATAACTTAACTAAACAAAGTAACTTGGTAATACCAGCTAATATTTCTAGAAGTAGTTCACCCTTGGAAGTGATACACCTTGATGTATGGAGTCCATATAAAACTCCTACTCATGATAGAAGAAAAAATTCCTTACTATTGTTGATGATCATACTAGATACACTTGGATCTATATGTTGAAAATGGAAATATGATGTAATCACTATTTTGAAAACCTTTTTGTCCCTCATAAAAACTCAGTTTGATGTTGGATTGAAAATTGTTAGGTCAAATAATAGCACCGAATTTTTAATAAAAACAGTATATATGATCTACTTGACACTTATGAAATCATTCATCAAAGTATTGGTGTATACACTCTTCAGCAAAATGGTGTTGTAGAAAAAAACACACGCATAATTTGAATGTTGATAGTCTTAAAATTTCAAGCTTCTATCCATTCTAGATATGAGGGTGAACGTATGGAAGGTGTTGTGTATCTCCTCAACAGATTTCCAACTGAAGTTTTGAAAGAGAAAACACCATATAAGATGTTATATCATAAGGTCCCTTCATTTTATCATTTAAAAGTTTTTCGTTTCTTGTGTTAATTTGTTAAATAAGTTTGAGGCAAGGACAAAATCAGCTATTTTCTTTAATTTCATCTACTCAAAAGGAGCATAGGATGTTTGATTGAGCCACCAAACAGTTTTTTGTCAGCAGGATGTTATTTTTAAGTAACACTTATTTCATTTTGTTTCTCGGCCCCCATACTATCTCCTGATAGGGGAGAGTACACCACTTGATCATGTTGATGATGCGGTTTATGGTTCAGCTACTATAAATAAAGCAGTGCAAGTGGCAAAAAATAATATAGTACAAGATGACAATATGGTGCAAGATGAGATAAATGCTACAAGTGCAACAAGGGTAGATAATGCAGTAGAAGATAATAATGATGACAATGTAGTGCAAGATAAGGTAGGTGATCCACTTGAAAATGAAGCCATATATGAAGAAAGAATTGAGTCATTCCCAAGAAGATTTGGAAGAACCACAAAATCACCTTTATGGTATAAAGACTATGTGACTGCTAAAGAAAAGGGAAATTTAGTTAATTCTATCTCCAATTATATATCATATCATAGGTTATCTGCTAAATGCAGAAAAGTGTTAGCTAGTTTCTCAACAGCAATAGAACCACATAAATTTCGAAAGGCTTCCAAAGATGAAAGATGGGTGATAGCTATGAAGCAAGAGATTAAGGCTTTAGAGGACAACAAAATATCAAGCCAATGGAGAAATAGAGAGATTCAAAGCAAAATTGGTAGCCAAAGAATATAGTCAAAAGGAAGGACTTGATTATTATGATGCCATTTCACTTATAACCAAGATGGTCATAGTTAGGCCAGTTATAGCATTAGTAGCATCAAAACAATGAAACTTGTTCCAAATGAATATATACAATGCATTCTTACAAGGTGATTGAGATGAAAAAGTATATATGAACTTCCTCAAGGTTTTAAGAGACAAGGGGAGATCAAGGTTTTCAAATTAAACAAGTTACTGTATATTTAAAACAAGCATCAAAATAATGAAATATTAATCTGTCAGAACCACTAGTGGATGCAAGGTATTATCAAAGCAAGTATGGTTACTCAATGCTTTCAAGTATATGTAGAGGATCTACTGATTATAGGCAGCAATGAAAATCTCACATGGGAAACAAAACAAGCATTGCACAAGAAGTTCAGGGTTAAAGATTTAGGAGAACAGAAATTCTTTCTTGGGATAAAGGTGTTGAGGTCCAAGAAAGGAATTCTTCCAAAACCAAAGAAAGTATGTTCTTGAGATGATATCAAAATTGAGGTTAGGTGGGAAAAAGTCAGTGATTATTCCTATAGATATGAATTAGAAGTTTACTTCAATAGAATGTGATACTTGCATTGAAAAAACACAGATGAATTTTTAGAGAATGTGACAAGATATCAGAGATTAATTGATAGGCTACTGTATTTGACAATAAATAGTCCTGACATAAAGCCAGTTCATGCAAGCAACTAAGAGATCACACTAGGATGCAACCATAAAAGTGGTAAAGTATCTGAAGTAGGAACCATGTTTAAGGACCATGATGGGCAATGATGAAGCAGATTCTCTGAGTTGTTTTTGTGATGTAGATTGAGCTACATGCCCAAACACTAGAAAATCTGTAATAGGGTTCCTAATAATGTTTGTGAAATCACTAATATCATGAAAGTCCAAGAAGCAACACATAATATCCAGAAGTTTTGCAAAAGTAGGTCGCAGAAGATTAGCTACTACAACATTTGAGATTGTTTTGTTGTTTGGCCTATTTAGTGAGTTAGGAATTAAAGTAAAAAGACACATTGATGTATAATGTGATAGTAAGGCTACTCTTTAGATTGCAAGATATCCAATCTTTCATGAAGATATCAAACACGTAGAAATTGATTGTTACTTTGTTAGGGATAAAATCAAACAAGGAAAGGCGAAGACACACCAAATTGGAACCAAAGATCAACAAGTAGACTTGGTCACAAAGGGATCAAGTAGAGATCAACATGTGTATTTGTTATACAAGCTACAAGTTGTCTAAACCCTGAATAGACTGTGAATTGGCACCCATACTAACCCACTAATAGGAGAACTAATAATCCAACGCAATCAACTTTACTAACAAAGTTTAAACAAGTTTGAAGTTGAAAGCAAATCAAATAACAAACTTAAATAATGCAAAAAATTTAGCTTAGAACTGAAAATTACTGTACCAAAACTCAAACTACAAGTCTGAACATGGGGATGCAATGCCGAAACAAAACTATCAAAATAAATAAAGGGAGTCTAAGTCTGAAAATAAATGGACTACAATAATTAATGAATTCATAGCAGCCTGAAATATGTTGCCTCATCCTTGGATTCTACAATCAACAATCACCTAGCTGAGATCTAATTGTAGCCGCCTAAAGATGCTCTATACTTAACAAAAAAAGAGTAAGTGCAGTATCAGTACACATAACAATAATGTGTTGGTAGGATTACACGACTATTCCAATAAGCAAGCAACTAAAGTATAGTAACCTACACACATACTGAAATTTATATTGTGTTTACTATTTATATTCATATACTAGTCTCAAATTATCAGTTCAATGCAATTTCAATTATAGTCCTCTCAAGGGATCCAAACCTTAATAAGTATGTGTCATAATGTGACACTCGATCCAATAATGTGTCGAACGTGACACTCGATTGAATAATATATCAGAACATGACACCTAATCCAATTATTTATTGGAAACATAATACTTTATCTAATGATGTGTCGAAACATGACACCCATCCATAATCACAATCAAAATCACATCCACAATGACCAATACACCACTAGTCAAGTTCAAGTAATGCATGCTATCATATTAGGATAGATTATCAATTATTTTATATCGTCATTCCCTTTTTTCATATACATGCAAGAAATACTATAACTATTTAAAATACTATGAACTAGTTAACATGCATATATCACACAAATGGAATATTAAATCATCGCCTATCTCGAATTCAAGCTTTGAACTCTATAGAATCAGAGTTTTCTCCTTTCCAAAGTCCTAGCTCATTCTTGATCTATAAACAATTAAGGAATACACATAATCAACAATAATGACCTAACTTATCTAGGTTACAGCAAAATTCTAACCTTTGGTCATTTCCATGATCATTTTCCCCAACTAGGGCTTTTACCTACTATTAATATAGGTCTAGATCTTTCCCAATATCAATTCTCCTTAGAATCAAAGGTCTAGTAATTAAAATATAAATTAGAAACACGATTAACTTACCTTAAACATTGGAATTGGTGGACCGAAGAAAATTAGCCCTAGGCTATTTTTTATCTCTCAAAAATGAAGTGGGAGAAATAAGAACGAATTTGGGACTTTTCTAGGTTAAAATCCCTCACTGTCCTACCATAGAGGCTACTTACCCTGCCATGGTGGCACCACCATAGCAGGACCAATCTCGTCATAGCAGGTTGCACGGAGACAAAAACTTCATAAACTCGCATCCCAACTCCTATTTTTACAACACACTCTCAAATCATGACGTTCCAAAATATGCCCTTAATTAGAGCCAAGACCAATTTTGGGAGTTCTTTTCGCTCGAATTCAGTTTCGTAAAGCTATACAGGCTCTTTATCATCTTGACAATCCACTTGAATGATCAAACTTACAATCCAACTTTCAATTCAGTATCGAATTTCTCTAGACCTCACATGACTCAGATTTCATCTAAAATTGATCTAGACCTCATTGTTAGATGTTCAACTCTTTATATATACTTGTATAAACATTTTCACAATCAATCTAATAAGAATAGAAACAAAATATCTCTCTATGTTCTTTCTCTCTGCATCGATATACTTTCCGCCATTGTTGAAGCTTGGATCTCCAAGCTAAGACATGAAAATTTAAAAGTTATAAATACCCATATTTATATTGCCACTAAAAATAAATATAACAACAGTTACATTATTGCTACTAAATAATTACAGCAAATTATTTATTTGTCATATTGATACAACAATTTGTAACCCTATATATAAAGAATGGCCCCAACATGTGCCTCCTTCCTCCCACCAACCCCTATAATAAAAATAAAAATTAAAATTAAAATTAAAGAAAATTAAAGAAAAGAACCCAAGACTGGGTTATAATAAACAATTATCAGGCAAGATGACTCCTCTAGTATTTCCTCTAATGTTTTTGCAAATAGATTGAGCCTTTTTGTTGTTCAAATAAGTAAGCTTTATGTCTTGTAACTTGATTCCACTACATGGATTGCTTGGACTGCAATCAAAACTCATTGCTACATGTGTTGATGATATTCCAAATATATTTTGGTATGTCACTTGATTGATCTTTATGCCAGAAGCCTGTCAATTTATGAGTAATTGATGAGTACCAATGAGAATTAACATTTTTAATTACGAATTTTATTTATCGCTAATTCCTAATTTTTTTTAATAATGACTTTTTTAAAGTATAGAATCGAATTTTATTAGGTACTGCACTTTGTATCGCTTTCTTGTAGAATAGGCTAGCTTGATGCACGCACTGTACATGTTTCTCCTTTTATACCAGTAGTAACAACGTCATTCATGTAGTTTCTTATCCTACCATTATGTTACTAGCTGTTGTTTTTAGTGCTTTAATTATCCTATTATTCGATTGTTGTTCTTTTATTTTATGAAATGCTATGTTATGATGTCCCTTTTTTTTTATCAAAAACAAAAGTTTTACTTATGTATTTCGTTTTCAAATAATTTTGATTTCCATCACTTTAGTCGAGGGCCTTTTGGAAGTAATTTTTTTTATCTAATGACAGAATTAGAATTTTTACTAAGGAGGGCTCAAAGTATAACTAAGAGGTCAAACAGAGTTTAATATTTACTAAATATATATAAAAAATAATTCTAATCATATATAGACTGTGTAATTTTTTAGCAAAGGAGGTTCGGATGAACATCTCGACCCTTCCTAGCTCCTCTTTTGTTTCTAGAGATAAAATATGCATACATTCTACCTTACTCAAATTCGATTTGTGAGATTACACTGGATGATTATTACTATTGTTGACTCTTTATTAAAGGAGTTACCTGGTTAGGACAACCTTGATGGTTAGGGCAGTAGTTCTGATCAATGATGATTGGGTTGTCAACATTCTTCATCATGATGTTTTGATAATTAATGTTTGTGACAAAACCAGTGCTAGCCCTTGCCCAAGACTTTATCCTTAATCCATTATCAGATCCAGTGAACACTGAATTAATTAATGTCACATTCTGAACACCATCCTCCTTATAATCTCTTGCTAGACTTCCAATGCTGCAATGAACAAAATGTAAACAATAATATTAGGAATTTATTTAAAATGAATATATATAAGTATATGTTATGATACATGAAATTAGGAAAGAAAAATGTAAAAAATTTACCTTCAAGTATTTACCTCTAAACTATCAAATTAGTTTCTATATATGTAGTCTCTACAATAATTTGAAATACGTCTTGGAATAATTAAAACGATCAAAATATATACACCCCAATGTGGCTTTCACCATATTAGCTAAGGGTGTGTTTGGTATGGAGGAAAATATTTTTCGAAAAATATTTTTCAATTTTCTCATGTTTGGTTGACTTAAATGTTTTGGAAAATATTATCCAAATCAACTCATTTTCCTCCAATTTAAGGAAAATGACTTTCTTCCAAAAATTAAGGAAAACATTTTTCAAAACTCTTATCCAATTTCAAATTATTTTTTTAATCTCATCCCTACCATGATTCCCCTCTCCAAAAAAAATATTATTTTTTTAAAATAACATAATTTCACATTTTGAAATTTTTATTATTTTTCCCTCATTCCTATTCCGACCCACCCAATACCCCCACCCTCCCACCCCCAAAAAATAAAAACTTATTTTTAAAAAAAATTTAAATTTTGAAATTTTTAATACTTATACTCCATCCTATGACG
>JBCEWC010015473.1:0-13707 GCA_038996855.1 Solanum aculeatissimum
CTATGATGGCTTGATCGAGGGTCTTCGGGTCCTCTTTCGCCATGTCACATCTAGGCCCCCTATCCGGGTCGTGACAGAAATAGACTTTTAACTGCCAAGCAGAGTGTTACGGAGGAGCTACAGTGCCCCTGAACATGACTCACGGTCTGTACAACACACCATCAAACAACACTTAGCCAAATTTTCAATGCGAACTCTTGGAGGATTTTCTGGACCACTTGACGAGGGGATTCACGGGCTGTGTGGCTTCACACGGACCATGTACTGGTCCGTGGAGCCACACTTGTCCCAACAATCAACCCCCAACCTTGGCCAAGACACTTCCCCACTCAACGAACAACTTGACGGGCCATACCAAGGCTCACAGACCGTGGGGTGGTCCGAGGGTCTTGACTTGTGTTTTGGGGTGGGTCCTGGCCATCCCCAACTCACTGGACCATGGAACGGACCCCCACATGTACCTTACCAAGGCTCATGGTCCGTGGTCCTTGCCGTGGGCCCTTTTCAGAGCTTATCTCCATTGTCTTATGAATTTCAGGCAGTCCTACTATTTTGGCCATAACATCCTCATACGAACTCCAAATCAAGTGAAACTAGTTGCATTGCAAAGCTAACTCAAAGAGATTAAATTTTAAATATATCAGACCACACTGTTAAACCCACATCAAAATTTATGTTACCTCAAAATCTACTATCCAAACGGCCTGTCTAGGCCACCAAATGATTTGTTTTGCGTTCAGCCACTTAAACTCAACTCGTGGCTACCAAAACTCAACCATGTTTTGTATAACATCATAAAACACCAACCATAAGGAGTTTTTGAAAAATTTTGGGGTCGTTACATGGTTGATATTAAGAAGAAACAAGACTTAGATCCCTCCTTAGTCGAATTAAAGAAATTGGTTTCCGAAGGAAAGATTAAGGTTTTCTCCATTTGTGTGTTCTGAATGTTGATGGTTTAAATGAGATGATCATGAAAGAGGCTCATAACTCTCAATATTTTATTCATCCGGGATCTACCAAAATGCACCGAGATTTGAAAGAATTATATTGGTGGCACGAAATGAATAAGGACGTAGCCAATTTCATGTCAGAATGTCCTAATATCCAACAAGTTAAAATGGAACATCAAAGGCCTGGTGGTTTGACCTAACATATTGAAATTCCTACTTGGAAGTGGGAAGATGCCAACATGGACTTTGTGGTTGGGTTACCCCATACTCGGAGACAATTAGATTCTATATGGGTCATGGTCGATAGGATGACCAAGTCGGCTCACTTCTTACTGGTTAAGACTACCTATAGTGTCGAAGACTATGCCAAGGTGTATATTCAAGAGTTGGTAAGATTGCATGGTATACCGAGGTCTATTATATCAGATCGTGGTACCCAATTTACTTCTCATTTTTGAAAGTCTTTTCAATAGGGACTTGGTACTAAGGTCAAGTTGAGTATCGCATTTCATCCTCAAACCGATGGGAAAGCCGAAAGGACAATTCAAACCTTAGAGGACATATTAAGGGCTTGTGTATTGGAATTTAAAGGAAATTGGGATGATCATTTACCACTCATTGAGTTTGTCTACAATAATAGTTTCCATGCTAGCATTGGTATGACTCCATTAGAAGCTTTGTATTGTAGGAGATGTAGATCTCTGGTTGGTTGGTTTGAAATAAGTGAGGCGGCCTTGTTCGGCCCGGATTAGGTTGTTGAGCCATTGAAAAAGTGAAGTTCATTAGGGAGCAATTGAAGATGGCTCAAAGTCACCAAAAGTCTTATTCAGATGTTAGGAAGAGGGATCCTGAATTTCACGTTGGTGAGTGGGTGTATGTGAAAGTGTACCCCATGAAAGGCATCACGTATTTTGGCAAAAAGGGCAAGTTAAGCCCCCAATATGTCGGACCTTATGAGATTATAGAGCGGGTTGGCAATGTGGCTTGTAGGTTGGATTTGCCTTTGGACATGAGCTCTATTCATCCGGTATTCCATGGGTCTATGTTGAGGAAGTTGTTTGGTAATCCTTAGGCAATTAAACCTTTGAAGGGTGTGACGCTTGAGGAGAATTTGGCCTATGAAGAGGTGCCAGTTGAGATCTTGGATAGGAAAGTGAAGCGGCTTCGCAACAAGGAGGTAACTTCAGTCAAGGTGCTTTGGAGGAACTAAGACGTGGAGAGTGCAACATGGGAAGTGGAGTTGGACACGATAGAGCGATATTCCTATCTCTTCCAATCTCCTCAAGCCTAAGGTACTAGGTTCTATCCTTTTATGGCCCTAATTCTTTAAATTGTTGGGTTTCATGACATTGCATGCATACATGAGCACGAAAATGTTTTAAATTATGTTTTGACATGAGTTTTGAATGAGTTTTGAATTGATGCATGATCCATTATGAGTTGTGGTTAAAATGTCTCTTGATTGATTGTTGTCCTCAAGTTGTAATTTTATCTCATTCGAGGACGAATGTTCCCAATGGGGAGATGATGTAACGACCTAAAAATTTTTGAACTTCATAATGGTTGGTGAAGGTTAGTGTTGAAATTTTCATAGTTAAATTTTTGATAGCCATGGATTGTATTTAAGTGACCGGATTCAAGGGAATTGTTTTGGTTGAAGGTTTTAAGGTCGTTTAGCCAACACTAATTTTGAGAGGGCATATATTTTTGTACAAGATGAACTATATGAACTATTATATATCCAATTGAAGCTATTTGCGTTATATTTGCAACACACCTAGTTTTACTCAATTTGGAGTCTGAATGTGAAAGTTATGGCCTTTACAGTGAAACTGCCCGTAATTGGAAGTATGCTGGAAAAGGGTTTCGGATTGGGGTCTAAGCGTGGGACCATGGACCATTTGGTGGTCCAAGGTCATTGGTGGCTTCTGTGGGTTGGTCCAGTGTGTTCCTAGGGGTTGGGGGCCAAGCCATGAATCAAGCCATGAACCAAGTGTGACCCCACGGACTACTTCACGGTCCGTGAGAGCCTTCACGGTCCGGGAAGGGTACCGTGGGTTTGTCCAGAGAGTGGCCAAGGTGCAGGGCTGGGTTCAGGACCAAGTGTGGTCCCAAGGATAGGACCACGACCTGTGAGAAAGTACACGTCCACTGGGTGCCCTCCGTGAAGCCCTATTTTTTGTTATCTAGTCCATTTCATTAATGGTTAATTCATTATTTAGCCTAATCCTATGCCCCTTTTAACCTTTCTAAGGTGTCCTAACACCCCTAAATCAAACCCTAATCCCCTTTATGTCATTCTAACACTCTTCGATCCTCACCAAAATTCTCTTAATACTCTTGACCTCCATTGATGAAAGCTTGAAGAAATTTGGGGAAAATCATCTTTCTTGCAAATTCATCCAATTCTCTTGGCTAATCTCTAGGTATGTGGGTTTGATTTATGGATTACCTTCAATTCATCAAGACCCAAGAACCCTCCTCTTTAAATTAATAATTTAAGTATAGATATATATATATGTATTCTCATGGGATGAGGTTTAGGACCGAGGGATTGGAGTCGGGGTGGACTATCTCCAAGGGTCCATACTCCTTTACGTTAAGCCATGTGCCAACATGGAATATATCCCTAGATGGGATTGACTTGTTAAGTATCCTCTTGTTGAAGGGTTGACTAGGGATCTGTCTTGGCAAGTAGTCCAAATTCAAGTGGTAGCTAGCTCGGATTCCCTCTGTTGTTGGTTGAGGTCACATCCCCGCTATAAGATGATCTTAGGTTGTATTTTATGCATCATGGCATGACATATTGTTATGATATACTCGTCTTTTTGCTATGTGCATCCCTTTCGTATCACTTGTCCCCTTGTCATCTTGTTTGGTCATATTATATTGTCATATGCATTGTATGCCCGCATACTTAATACAAATTTTGTGCTAACCCACACTTTTATCTATATGTTCTAACCATGTAGGGACAGGTGATAACTTCTATCTTCCATTGGACAACGAGTGACATCCTTGAAGCTACTTGCTTGTGGTGAGCCCTTTTGTTCAAGGGCAATATCTACTTTCTACCTTCCTTGTATTGTTTATTCTTTTACTTTATGTATTGAGGGTGAGCCCCAAACTATGTTGAGGCCCCGCTCTATCTTATGTAGAGGCTATGTTGGACACACTAAACTCTTGCACGTTGTCTTATATTTTATTGGGATATTATGACTATTGGGATTTGTTTATGGAATTGATATTCTAATTATGCTTATGATTATGTTTATGGGCTTGTGAATGTTGGGAATGTGCTTATGTGGAAAGTCCCCTAACCCGGTATGCCTCTATAGCTTGAGTCCTACTTACTTGCCCCTTATAAATACTTGTTATGTGTTATGTGATTCATGTTCATCCCATTCCTAGCAATATCCCCATAGCTTAGGTCCAAAACCCCAATTCCCCTAGAATTATGTGTTACATGTTTACTTTTTCGCGCTTTCGAACTGATGATGTGAGTAATGATGCTATGATGTCTTGATCGAGGACTTTCGTTTTCTCCTTTGCCATGTCAGATCTAGACTCCATTTCTGAGTCATGACACTGGTGGAAGACACTATCGAGGTATTCATGGATGACTTCAGTGTGGTTGTTCTCTCATTTGAAGATTACTTAAAGCACTTGCATATGGTTCTTTAGAGTTATGAAGAATGTCATCTGGTACTAAATTTTGAAAAATGTCACTTTATGGTAACAGAAGGAATTGTGTTAGGGCACACAATCTCTATAAAAGGCATTGGGGGTGGATAGTGCTAAAGTGGAGGTGATTAAGAAACTTTCTCTACCTATTTCTGTCAAAGGTGTGAGAAGTTTTCTAGGCCATGCAAGATTCTATAGGCGTTTTATAAAGGGCTTCTTAAAGATTGCACACTCCCTGTGCAAACTACTTGAGAAGGATGTTAAGTTCGTGTTTGATGATCTATGCCTGAAAGAGTTTGAAGGGTTAAAGCAGAAGTTGATATCAACCCCTATCATTATTGCTCTAGACTGGTTAAAGCCCTTTGAAATCATGCGTGATGCAAGCGGGGTCACACTTGGTGTGGTGCTGGGATAGTATAGAGAGAAGATCCTACATGCCATATATTATGCCAGCAAAACCGTAAATGCAACACAGAAAAACTATGCTGTCATAGAGCAGGAGTTACTTGTAGTGGTCTTTATATTTAAGAAATTCAGATCTTCTCTTCAGGGGACCAAAGTCATTGTACATACTGATCACTCAACTTTACGGTATTTGAAGGCAAACAAGGATACAAAACTGAGATTGATTCGATGGTACTCCTTCTGAAAGAGTTTGATTTTGATGTGATTGACAAAAAGGGGATAGAAAACCAGGTTGCAAACCACCTATCCAGACTTGAGGATAAGGACATGGCAAAGTTCAATGATAGGGTGGAGATTGATGTTTCATTCCCTAATGAGAGAGTATTAGCAACAATGAATGATCTGATACTGAGGTTCACTGATTTTATGAACTACCTCGTTAATGATGCGGTGCCACAAAATTTGACTTCTCACCGACGTCATAAGTTTATGTCTAATGTGAAGAAATTTTTTAGGGATGATCTATTCTTGTTTCGTGTCTGTGCAGATGGGATTATTCCTGAGGTTGTGATGATGAGCATTCTAGAGGCTTGTCATTCATCGTAAGACGGAGGGTATCAAAGTGGAATTAGGACAACAAATACGATCCTACAGTGTGGCTACTATTGGCCAACTATCTACCAAGAGCCCCACGACTATGCCAAGGTATATGATAAGTTCCAGAGAGAAGGTGGTGTTACTCGAAAACAAGAGCTCCCACTAAACCCCATTATTGTTATTGAGTTATTTGATGTTTGGGGGATAGACTTCATGAGACAGTTCGTCACTTATTTTGGTAACAAACATATATTGGTTGTTGTTGACTATGTCTCTAAACGGGTGGAAATGCTTGCGCTTTCTAACAATGAATGAAAGAGTGTCATAACATTCCTCAAAAAGAACATTTTGTCTCGGTTGGCACTCCTCAGGTGATTATTAGAGATGGAGGTTCTTATTTGTGCAATCGGTTGTTTAGAGATCTTCTTGAGAAATATAGGGTGAAGCATAAAGTGGCAACACCTTACCATCCCCAAACAAGTGAACAATCAGATGGATTGGTCACAGAAGCTTGATGATGCATTACGGACATACCTGATAGCATTTAAGACTCCTATAGGTATATCGCCATATTAACTAGGTTTTTGTAAGGCATGTTACTTATCTGTCGAGCTCGAGCACAAGACGATGTGGGCTCTCAAAAATCTAAACCTAGATTGGGATGATGCTTCAAACTCAAGGCTGAATCAACTCAATGAACTTGATGAGTTTCAATTTAGGGAATAAGAGAGATTAACCCTATAGAAGCAGAGGATGAAGTTGTAGCATGATTGTCCCATTGAGGATCGCCAGTTTGCACCAGGAGATTTGGTTCTACTAAACAAATCTAGGTTTAAGTTATTTCCTGGGAAACTCATATCCAGATGGTTGGGTCCATTCAAAGTAGCATGTGTTTTCAAACATGGAGTTATCGAGTTGGAAAAGAAAAATGGCATGAGATTTAAATTCAATGGCCAAAGGTTCAAACAATAATTTGGCAATGATGAAGAAGTAAGGGCAGTAGAAGCATGGAAACTTGGTGAAGTCTGAGTAACCAAGTGGTCTATGTCATGCCGCGATATTAAATCAAGCGCTACTTGGGAGGCAACCTAAGCAGATAAGCCCTTAGTCGTCCTAGTATGGTTTTTGACCCCTATGCTGTAATATTGTTATATTTTATGCATTAAGGACAATGCAACTGATTTTTGATAGGGTGTGGGTAGTTATAGGTATCGGTGAAGTCTGAGTAGCCAAGACCTATAACTATCCCAATTTCTGAGTGCGAGGGGTTTTATTGCTTGTGTTCTTTCTCCAAGGACATTTATTTTCTATAGACCGACATGTTTAGGACGTGCAAGCAGTATTAGTAGCATGTAGTACTAAGGTCTATGACATATAATAGTTTTGTGTGAAAAATGATACCATCAAATTTTTGTGTCAGGTAGTTCGATAACAACCATGTGACATTGATAGTTGACAGTGCTTGTTTTGATACGTGAGGCTAAATTTTGATAAAAAGCATTATCTGAGAGTCTATATGGATAGTGTAATTAGTTCCATGTGTTTGTGAGCTTATTTGCTTAATTCTTATAGTGTGTTTCAATTCAGAACTAGCCTTATTATTCTAACTTAGACTGTACATTAGTTGGTCAGGAAAGGATATTAGGTCGTTATTCATATTAGTCTACGTATCCTGAATAACCAACCAAATGCATTTTGTATCCCTTGATCCAAATGTTTGAGCTTAAAGTGTACCTTTTCTTTGTAAACACCTAAGTACCCTAGCCTTGTTAAAAATAAAATCCTGAAATTGTCCCTAGTCCTTCCTTGAATATTGTGCACCTTGATTGAGGCAAAAAGCTTAAATTGAGGGTGGCTACCAAAAAGTGGCCCCGGTTCATAAGTTAGATATTGTGCACTTCAACTCTGGCCCAAAAGCCTATGTTAAGGGTGACTGGTGTTAGGAAAATCATAATAAATGGGGTGGAAGCTAGTGATACATTAAAAAAGGGGGAAAATTGTTATATGGGTTCAAGAAAAAAATGAATAGATGCCTAAACAATGAGCTAAAAAGAAAAAAATAGTGAGAATAAAAGGCAATGAAAAAAAAAACGTAAATAAGGCACCCAAAAAAGTCTAGAATAGGAGAAAGGAAGAAAGAGTTGAAAAATGATGGCATTGGTAGGGCAAAAGTGTGAAATAACACAGTGTCAAGGAGGTCCATTAGTCACTATATTCCTAAAACATCATACTAAAGCTCCGTAAGCCTACGTTACAAACCAAGAAAGTCCTACAGTGATCTTAGTCCAAGTAGTTGAAGGTCATAATTGTGAGTAAAGGGGCAAACATATGGTATTGAGCACATTGTTTGAATATCTATTGTGAGTGTGAGTGATTTTGCTTAGTCCCATGCATTGAATCTGAAAGTACTATTATAAGTAGGATATGAAACTTCTTTATAAGAGGGCACTTGTATTGCACTATTTATTTTAGGCCAATTTAGTAATTGTTTCTTATTTGTGGTTACCTTGCTTGTCATAGTTGCGCTGTCACATGTATTGATCCACATTGGTTTGTTTGATGAATATGTGATAGGCATTGATGAGTAGTGTGGGCATTTGTGCTTGATTTCAAGATAAAGTATGCCATTCGATTGAGGTTTGTGTATTACTATACTACTTATGTAGATTAAGTCCATCGCTTGGAGACAAGCAACAAATTTAAGTTGAGGGTGTTGATATGCTACAAAAATACAACACTTTTGATGCTTAAACCATGGAATTTTATGTGTTCACAAAGCGATTTAGTAGGTTTGATGTGTTTTTATGTTTATTTTGTAGGATTATAGGAGTTTGCATGATTTTGGGCAAAGTCTGTAGAATTGTAGCTTTTTGAGGAAGTATGAGAAACTCTACAGTTCATGTAAACTTCCATGTGCCTTAGAGTGGTTTCGTGGTTGAGATCTAGTAAAGAGCCTATTTTCAAATGTTGAGTCCACGAACTATTAGACAAGTTATGATCAAGTTTTATTCCATGAGAATCAGAAATGAAGAAGTTTTTGGAAAGCTGTCAGACAAAACCTTATATGGGCCGTAAGTAGGAATACGGCCTATAGAAAGGTATTCTAGAAGAGATAGCCAGTTTTTAAGAAGGAAGACTACGAAGCCTAGGTACAGGCCAGAGAACTTTGTACGACCTGTAACCCTGACCGTAATGCCTATCGACTTAGTTTCCTATTTCCTTTTGGATTTGGTTTTTAGTTATTATAAATAGGTTTTTAGAATTATTTAGTAGAGGGAACGCACCAGATAGAGAAAAACAGTAGAGAAACAGTTAGAGAACTCTTCTTTTGTGATTTTGTTATTAATTTTATACATTGTGATTTCTTGAAGATTGAGATTTCTTATTTTTGACTTCATCATTGTAAGTGATTAATTATGCTATTTCTTAGCATGATTTCTTCATCTACAATGATCATGCCTAGCGAAATTTACAACTAGGGTTATGGGAATCCTGAAGAACTAACAAGGTAAACCTGGATAATCGATAATTCTTGGAAAGTGTGCATGCATGTATTAATTATTTCCTTCGTATTGAATGCTTTTTAATAGAGGCCAACGTTAGAACTTTCCCTAATTCTTATTGACTAGATCAAGATTGTAAGGAATGGGAAAATTGAGTAGTTAACAGGATTAAATTGACTTCTTCTCATCTAATCAACCAAACTGGATCAAAGGGAGGTTGTACTGGAATTATAGGTAAGGGTTAGCAATGTCACACTGCAGGGATGGATCAAATCACGTAATGAAATTTACCTCTCACCTTGATCAAATGGTTTGGTAAACTTAACTTACCATTCTGCATGCTACACACTAGAAAATATTATGATTATTTGGTGACACCGAGTTAGAAATTCATGTGGAACACAATACCCTAGTTACTTCTTCTACTAATTTCGCAACACTCCTTCTAGTTTAGGTTTATTTCCTTGCAATTACAAACCCCCCTCCCCCCTCTTTCAAGAGATAAGTAGGTTAATTCACTTGATTTGCTTGCAACTACTTTGAGTCAAACCATATTCCCTGTAGGATCAATTCTAACCTTGATTACGTTGTATATCTTGATAATGACCGCTTAAACCTTCAAAAAAGAGGTGTACATTCGGTGACATCAACTTGGAATCTCAAATTTCTAAATTAACTTGGCATGAAGAGCAAAAGACCAGTCCAAGCTTGGAATGACATCAAAGTTAGACTCATCATTGGGCATAAAAACACTAGAAATCTTAAGAAGATGGTTAGGAAGAGTTCATAACTGGATAATCACATGGGGTCAGAAGAGACAATGTCATATCCAAATCATGTGAAGCATGAACATCAAGAGAAAGGCCTCAAAGCTTATTAGTGTTAACATTCAATATGTGCTCTTCGTCTTAGTAATTAGTCATAGCATAAAAGCAGTTTGTACCTCTATCTGTGCCCATTGTATTATCTCTTTATTTACCTCGGATGAATGATGTTGCAGAAGGTTGGGCCTTTTCTTCCTCATTGTTTTGTCTCTACATAGGACACTCCTTCTAAATAAGGCCTACCTGACCACATTTGTAGAAATCATTGGTGCCCACTTAGTGTAAGGACCCACAATTTAGAAGGTTAAAAATTCAAAAAAAAAATAGAACTAGAATAGTTATAGAGGCAATGTACGCGCCAAGTTTATGGCCCGTGGTTCATTCCACGAGTTATAGACCAGGATCGCGGATTGAAGGGCTTAGGAGTGAAAATTGACCAAGTGTCAAAGGGATTTATGAGGGAATTTTTATGGTCCGTAAAAAGGTCTATGGACCATAGAAATAGTTAGTGGATTAAAGCCCTGGGATAATGGAAAAATAAGTTTCTAAAGTTTGAGTTATGATGAACAGAATGGGTCATAGTTGTGTTTATGTATTGTAGATGATGTCGTGATTAGGGTCTTGAAGGCTGGAAAAATTTACTAAGTGTGGGAGGAAACCACGAGGGACTTTTATGACCCATAGATCATTCTATGAGTCATAAATTGGTCTTGTAGGTGGGTCTTTCAAAATTTAGTCTCTGAAGATTAGAAATAGAGAACAGGACAACCCAAAGCATGACTTATTGTTTGGTTTATGACCTGTAATCAGGATTGTGGATCATGTTCCGACAGTTTTAATGAAGGACATTTTCATCCATTTCACATATCTGTACTCAAAACTATGTCATTTTAGGACCTTTTAATCCCCCTATTAGACCTAACCCGTCCCAAAACCCTCACATTCACTCCACCCTCATTCTCACAAATTTCTCTAAGGCAAAGAGACATTCAAGGAAAGGTTAGGGCTTTGCTTCTAAGGATTTCCTTCTTTAACTTCTCTAAGCCTTTCTTTAAAGTCACTCAAAGGTATATGAGTTTGATTTGTGTGTACCTTCCACCCATAAATTTCCTCATTAACATCTTTTTATACCTTTTCTTTAAGTTCTTAAAAATGGCAAGTTACATGACCATGCATTTAACAATAGTTTTATGATGTATTTACATGTATTTTGATATTAATGATGACATGTGATGATATACCATGAGATTTCATACTTTTAAATTGATAGTCATGACTTCCCAACGTAGGATTTTATCAATGATGAGTGGGCTGCTTAATCCTAGAATTAAAGTTTTATATTTATCTATGGTCATGCATTATTTAATTGAATTATGTGATTTAAAGTCAATGCACAGGCCCACTGAGTTATGATGAATTTAATGATGTTGATGATAAGGGCATAAAGAAGGTTCTAAAGTTGATACTTTAGTCAAAGATATAAGTATGTTGAAATTGCCCCTAAAAGATATTTAGATGGACCCTTAATGTGAAAGGTCAATCCTCACTTGGGTGGTTTCTAAAGTTCAAGCTACTCCTCTGAGATTACCACTAATGATTCTAAGTTATATTACATAACTATGTATATACTATAAAGTATTTTGTGTGATTGACTAAGCATCGAATGAGGCATTGAGATGCGATTTGGTTAGGAAACCCTAGTAGTAACCCTTTGCCTCATTAATTATGTGCCACCATAGGATCCCCTGTAGGCTAGGCTAGTGGATCCCTGTAGACCATATATGTTACAGAAAGATGCATGCCTAAGTGATGGAGTTCCACCCATCAAGTGGTCTCTTTGAACCAAAGGGGGTTATGTTGGATTCTATGTAGTAGCTCACATGGTCTTACATGCCATTTATGGTCCTTTCCCACAAAGTGTAAGATTTAATGTCTTCATTCCATCACATGTGTTTCATATGATGCATTGATTTTACTTCATATTGAGTTTTATTCCTTGTTCATGCTTAAGCATGTTTGAATGATGACATTACAATTCCATGCATAGAGACTTCTATATTTTATGAATGATGTCATTACAATATTAAGTTTTGCATTGCATCTCACATACATAGTACATTCAAAAGTACTAACACATATTTTTCCTACATGATGTCACCATGTAGGGACCGACGTTCCACCTCCTTTATCGGCACATGGCTAGCTTCTAACAACTGAGACTAGTGATTTGGTGAGCACTTAGTTTGGGGACTCCACATTTGTTCTTTGTTGCTATGTATTTAAGACTCTTATGTATTTTGAGTTGTGTACCGGAGACTTTTACTTTCTATCTTATTTTCACGACTTCTCTAATTGAGGGGAACTGTGACCATGCTTCAATCCCCGCTAAGTCTTCTGTAGTTGGTATGCTTGGATAATGATGTTTGATGGGATGTATTTTATTTAAAGTATGAATGTTTTCTCTTAGTCCCTTCCCCATTTTATTTCTGCAATATGTTGTTGTTAACCTATGAATGCTTGATGTATGCTAAGATGGCTTAGGTGAGGTACCCACATGTTCCTCATTCATTGTGTTACGACTAGGTCTTAGGCTTAGTTCATGAAAAAATTGGTATCAGATCTCGAGGTTTTGAAATGTTCTTTGGATATCAAACATACCACATCGAGTATAGACTTTTTCAAAGTTGTGACATGCACCATAATTATGAATGAGAGGCTATAAGGCATATAGGAAACTTTCCCTTATTTATGAATCATGTCGTGCCCTTAGAGTTTTCTAAGGTTATGTTCTATCTAACAATGATCACTTTTGCCATTTTTAGATCATGCCTCCAAGGAGAGGACCACTTAGGGAGGTGAATAAAGGGCAAGCCCCTCCTTTACTACCTAAAGAGGTAAACGAGGATCAAGCTCCACTCATGTGAGAAGAAGAAGGAGTCACACAATCAGAGTTCAATTTTCCTTTGCAATGTTGGCCCAAGTATTGGACAACAAAACCAATAGGGAGGTTGGACTTCCTCCTCAAGGACCTTCACTGACAACAAGAGTCCAAGACTTTATGAGGATGAACCTCTCGAAATACTATGGCTCTAAAGTTAATAAAGACCAGGTAGAATTCTTTGATGAAGCATATATAATTATCACCTTGAGGGGGTACAATTTGAATAGAAGGTCGAGATAGTGGCCTACCAACTAAAGGTTGTGGCCAAAGTTTGGTATGACAAATGGGTTGAAGAAATGGGTGAAGGAACAAGGCAAATTGAGTGGGACAGGTTTAAAGAAGTGTTCTTGGATAGGTTCTTCCTATTGGAGCTAAGGGATGCGAAGGTGTAAGAACTTATTAACTTGAGGCAAAGGCACCTGAGTGTGAGGGAATACTCTCTCAAATTTACAAATCTTTCCAAGTATGCACCATTCATGATGGCTGATTTAGGGGCTAGGATGAGCAAATTTATCTCCGGGGTATCGAATTTGGTGTCCAAATAATGTAAGGCTGTATTTCTCATGAAAGAGGCAGACATCTCTCACTTGATAACATATGTGGAGCTCATTGAGGAGGAAAAGTTAAGGGAGCATTCACTAAAAGAAAAAAGACTTTTAACGACCATTTCATAACGAAGGGAAATGAATCCGATCGTTATAAATACACTTATAGTGACCAATATTTTTTCGGTCGTTATAAATACACTTATAGTGACCAAATTTTTTTCCGGTCGTTATAAATATACTTATAGTGACCAA
>JBCEWC010015474.1:0-13707 GCA_038996855.1 Solanum aculeatissimum
AAAATTACCCCTATCATTTACTACTTCTTAATCTCTGTGCCAAGTCAATAGGGGCCAAATAAAGTTGGACGGAGGGAGTATATGTTATTTCACAAAATTAATGCATAAATGACATTGTTCTCTCTATTTTACCCTTGATAGTTAATGAGCTTTGAAAATATATATTTAATCAACTAGAAAAATTTAAAAGCAATTAATGTACATTAAATAAGGATAAAATAGTAAAGTCACTTTTTTCCTTATGCAAGTGTCATCACAAAAGGTGACATATAAAAGGGACCCGAGAGAATACTACTATTATTTTTTACATTAAGTGTTAATTAAAATAAATGATGCACAAAAATTTGACGTAATTCTCGATCATCAAATGAAGATTGTTTCAATACGCATCAAATTTGACGATTCAATTATTTAAAAAATTCCTGTATATATCAAAATTGAAGTGGTCTGTAAATATTGAATACATAATGATTTGAAATAGTTTAAGAAAACATTTTTCTTAAATAAGGATTAAATGAATTTGACAAAGATTAATGAGGTGCCCCCATGAATATGGTAAACAGTGGTGAATATTATCTTTTTAATTATGGCTAGTAATTGCCAAGACGAAAGCCACCAAAGGGCAAGGATTTTGTGGGCGATCATATCTGTTATCCAATCAAATTCCTCTGGTTAACATTAAACGATATATCCACTCCATTCACATCAGATTCTTTTATTACTGTTTATTGAATGATGGATTGGAGGAAATATATCTATGTTCCTTTATGAAAAGCTAATTTAATTTAATTTTTTTTCCATAGCACTTTTCAAGTACTAGATTATTCAAGTTGGTTTGATTTATCCAAGGCTCTCTTTTGTACTGTTACACAAACAATAAAAGGCATAATCTATCTATATGATGCCATTGTATGAAGCACTCCAAAACTTTATAAGTACAACTTAATTATATATTCAATGTCCTACTAGTTGTTACTTTTTTAACATTAATCTATTTTATACCCGCATGCATTAGTAGACAATAATGTTGGGATCGTTTGTTTGGGAATAAGCATTGAAAAATTTTAATATATTAATATTGAATTCAATGATAAGAAAAAATGGAACCAACACGACATATTATAAATATATATTTATGATCGTGAAAAATTGATAAAGTATATACGTATGTACAAATAAAACAAAATGGTGCAAAATCAGAGATGGAAAGAAAATAGTAATGGCATCTAAAGTGAATTTGTAGTCTTTCAAATGAACTTTGATGCCTTTGCTCTAAATTAAATGCCATAATTTTTGTTTTTTTGCCTAATTATTGTTGATGCGAATAATAAAAAAGTTCTTCCCTTTAAAACCATAATAATTTGTACAGGTCTGCTTATTTATCACGCAATGACTTCTATTTTGAGACAGCGTCAACATTAATTAGTTGTCTCACGTTAATTATGAAATTTGGAATTGGTTACCTAATTATACTTGCAGACAATACGCACTTAATTAATGAGTTTAACTTTCAAAGTTGAGTTACTTCTAAGGTTTTTATTCTTTACATGACAAGAGAACCATCCAAATTCTCAAAGTTAAGTGGGTTTCGGACGAACTCAATAGCTTTTTAGTAGACCCTGCATTTGTATTAGAAAAAATATGCTTTACAATTATTTTCCTCTTCTTTAGAACTCCCAAACTCTTAATCCTGACTTCGCTTCTGAATTTCAAAAATTTTTGACCATTGTTCTCTTTTTAGGACAATTATTTAGTGAATGACCCTCTTTTTTGTTTCTTGTGTTATGTTCTGAATTGAAAAATTGGAAACGCAATCTACATAGCAATCTTAAAAAGAAATATTTGTGTGAATCGAACTTCTTAATTTCGCCGATGTTCTATTCCAGTTGGTAAGCCTCGAACATGTAGGGCGTTAGTATACTTTAATCATAGAATAAATTTCATAAATGACAAATATATAAAGTTTAATTATTAGTTTAGATAATTATATTTCGTAATTATAGTTATAGTAGAGTTTGTATGATTTGCGCATTATTTATATAATTCGCTGTAATTCATGCATAACATTCATATAATTCACTATATAATTTACAGTGTTGGTATATTTCGGTATACAGTTTGATTCGCGCACAACTTTTGTATAAGCGCACATCGTTTATATAAATTGCACAAATTATACGAAACTCAAACTCTAATTTCAGTTAGATGTTTGCCGCGAGACATAATTAATTCACACTATAGCTATATTAGTTAATTAACTAGTATATGTTTGTTTATCCGCGTAATTTTTCCTTAATATCAATAATTTAATATGCCTCATAACTTGCATGAGAGACATAAATTGATGTCCTTATGGCTTGTTTGTTTCTGTGCATCCTTATTTTGAGAAATTAGTTGAAATATTTATTAAAAAATATTAATTAAGTGCCAAATTCGTTATATGATGTAAAAAAAAATCTTAAATATAAACGGGGATCACAGGAACTTGAACTCCATGCAATCCCTCAACACCGTAAATAAACCGACCAAATTTTGGTTTGTGGAATGGACCACAATTATGCTTCTATCATTGTTAGCAGGCCCAGACCATTAGAGTAGTGAACTGGATCTCTAAAATGGACCAAGTCCAAGGAGTAATGGCCTAATGGTCGGTTTAGTTTCATTAACAAGATATATTTTTAGAAATAATTATAGTAGATGGTTATTCAGCCAAAATAATCATAAAAGAATAGTCATTTATTGTATAGACATGTATAGTTAATATATATTTCGTGTATAGTTAAGTTATACTCAGGTTTTGAGTGTATCACAATATATATTTAGTGTATAGCTCATGTATAAATAATTTATATTGTATAGTCATGATTTTAGCTAGTTATGTGAATTAAATAAGTAATTTAATTTTATAACTCTTATTTTGGCCTTAACTTTTTTTTTAACTCACACAAACAAATATGTAGGACTGTGCAAAATTCGGGTCAAACTGTTAATCCGAATCGATTTTTCGATTTATTGGACTATTGGGTCGGGTTATTGACTTATTGGATCGGTTAACGATTTATTCAAAAATAATAATGGATTATCGGTTATCGGTTCGGGCTTAAGAATTTTAATATCGGGGACCAGATAGCAAATCGATAGCTATAATGCTGAAAATTAAAATTATAGTTAATGCTCCTACTATTTCCCAAAATCAGACTTCTCGCTTCCCACATTATTATTTTTATTTTAACTTATATATTTCCCAAAATCAGATTCAATTTACTAGTGTTAGAAAGTGAAAATTTTACTTTCTGTTGCCTTTTTCTGTTTACTGCAAGCCTGCAACTTTAAAAGTTTAATTGTTAATGGTTTACCCGATAACCGAACTGATAAAGGTCAATAACCGATAAACCGATATCTTAACGGTTGCTTAATGGTTTAACTTATCTACAAACCGATAATCAATAAGCAAAACCGATAATACTCAAAATCGAACCAAATCACCCGATACGGAGCCCTACAAATATGTATGAGTAATTCATTTTAAGAATAATGATTTTAGTATACATATTTTCTATCCACTTTGTATATTTGATTTAAATCTCCCTAATAAAACACCACAATTCACATGCATCAAACACTTGCATAAAAACGAAATTTTAAATATTCATATTATGAATTAAAGATTAAAACTCGAGGAAGAAAGGAATTACTACGTCCCTTTTTATTTGAAACTATAAACTACACTCATACTATATTACTAGTAAATACATACATACAGTGAAAAATAAACAATGGCTTCTCTTCGATTTCCATTCTTGTTTTCTCAGCCCCACAAGACACCATCTTCCGCCACTTCAGATGCTCCATCTCGCTCCTTCTCCGCCGTCGCCGTCGCGGCCGGTGGTTCAGCCCTCGCTGCCGCCCGAGCGATCATTGCCATAACACAAAGCCCCAAAAATCCGTTTCTGGAAAATGCTATGAATTCCCTACTTTCCAATTTCTCACCTAACAAAAATCATTCATCCCCTTTGTGGGGTTCTGTTTCTCTAGCAGATAACTCAGCTCCGGTCGCTGAATCCAGGACTGGAATGTCATTTCCGTCAATCCTGAAAGATACTCAGCGACTCCTTGGAATTGGGCTGCGTAAAAAGACAGTTTTTGGGTTGAAAAACATTGATGTCTATGCTTATGGTAAGACATTGACACTGTAATTTACTTTCTCTTTTTGCTCTATTTCAATTTCCTGTTTCTGTCTCTTCTGCAATTGTTGCTTTGCTGTATCTGAGGTTCTTGATTTTTCTGATCGCTGCGTCGAGCACAAATGCTCAATTATATAAATGAATATTACAATTTTAGCTCACCGAGGACCTTAGATAGGATGGGAAGCTATGGAGGACACAGATTAGGATAGAATGCTAGTGGGTAGTTTAAGTGTTGTCTCATTTCTCCTTCCATACCAGTAATTGTAGCACAGTAGCAGTACTCTTGTAGTTTCTTATTCTTCGATTTCTATTACTATATATTGTTTATTGTTTCTTGTATTTCGATTATGGTATTATTTTGCTGTAGATATTGTTCCTTTTTTATTTTCAGAATGTATTTAGTCGTAACTTCTTCACTTATGTTATTTATTATACCAAGCTGCTATGTTATGTTTTTCCTCGAGCCGAGGGTCTATTGGCAACAACTACTTCCCAAGATAGGGGTAAAGTCTGAGTACAAACTACACTGCCTAGACCCCGGATTATAATGTGTATGTTGTTGTTTGTTATTGAACTCTAATTCTTATTAGTTGTTCTTTCTAATTCATAAAACACTTTTGTTGTTGGTAATTTGCTTTATATTCCAGTCAGAACTCATTAGCGCTATTAGTTACTTCAGTACCCTGTGATAACTTTACCATTTATAGTAGCTCGTGTGGGCTTATCGATTCATGCTTACTGTAGATAGTTACCTGGAATAAGATTTTGAAGTAACCTTATACACTTTCTTGCACCGTCAGTTCCAATGGCGGAGCCAGGAAGTTATACAAGGAATTCAAAAAAATAATAGGAATCTAATACATGAGATTTGAACGTAGGTCTTAAAGTAATTTTTTAACTCCATTTGCCACTTTACTAGAATTTTGTCTTCTATCAAGGGGATTCAATAGTGAAAATATACCGAGATAGAATTTTCATTTTCGCTTTAGTTTCTCAATGTAATTTTGCAACTTGGGGAATTCGATTGAATCTCCTTTCTACAACTTAGCTCCGTCCTTGGTCAGTGCATAATAATTAAAGCTGTGACGGTATCATATTTGAGAATCCCATTGCAGTCTCTAGTGGACCTTCCTTTAGATGATCAATGGAATATGCATTATAACACTCTTTTTCTCCTTTTTTAATTTTGAGTGTCTGCGTTTTGAAGTAAAAAAGATGTTTACTTTAAATATGGCCTCATCTAATGTGATATCAATATGGCTTCCTCTAGGCGTGTACGCTGATGATGGTGATGTGAAGAAGTGTCTGGCTGAGAAGCATGGAGGGCACTCTGTTTCTGAACTGCAGCAAAAAGAAGAGTTGAGAAATCATCTCATGGAAAAAGATATACGCATGACAGTCAGGCTTCAAATAGTCTATGGCAGACTAAGCATTCATTCTGTGCGTAGTGCTTTCGAAGAATCTGTTGGCAGCAGATTACATAAGTTTGGGGGACATGATAACAAAGAATTGCTCCAGAGGTAATTCCTTAGCCTCATATTATCAGTATCTTATTCAACCTTATTACCATATTACTGCAGGGAAACAAGCCTGCCAAAGCTGGATGATGCACTTGATTTTCTTGCACTCTAGATTATTATGTTTTATATGTATTCTGGAACCATACTCAAGCTGCCTTTTAAATTAATCCTTCTGCTATATCACAGTATTTAACATTATGACTGAACTCTTTTGCCTAACTGTGATCATCTCTCAGCTACATACAGCGCATCTTTTTAAGAATAGATTTATTGAGCTGCTAACAAGTTAACCCAGAAGAAGTTACTCGGAAAATGAGACTATTGTTTCTCAGTCCATAAATTATTATTGCCTCCTTCCAATTCTTATATAGCCTAAAATGCCCTTTGCAACTGTAGGTTCACTTCCCAGTTCAAAGATGACACTAAATTACCTCGGGGATCTATCATAGAACTCTCCAGAGACCATGGCTACGTACTTCACACAACAAGTAAGATAATTTATTTCTGTTGACTGTAATTTGGAAAGGAACAACTCAAAGTTCTGTGTTTTTTCACTTTTTTTACAATGTTCATATTTCAATCTGATGCTAATCCCTGGAAGTGAAGACCCCCAATCTCGCTGTGTGTCCGCCCGCACGACGTGCACGTGTATCGGTGTGTATTGAGAAAACAAATGTTATAGCTATCACTTGGCCCAAATTGTTGAAGAGCTATTGAATGGATACATAAGACATCATTTTCTTTCAGCCATTTCCCTTTTAAGGTTGTCTTTTGAAGCAATATGAAAGAGGCTACAATGAAGGGGAAATTACTTCAAGTGAGCTATACCAGAGTAGTGCCAAAAATATCCTTTATTACTCTGACAATTGGCACATTTTCTGCCCTTACATTTCCTTAGTAGAAAGTGGCTAAACTTTCCTGAATTTGGTTACAGCAGAAGTCATACTGGAAAATTATACGAGTTTAGTATTATATCAACCATCTCTATTATCTTTTGTAAAGATATATATTTTCTGACCTCTACCAGCTTTACCGTCTAAACCAAAAAAAAAAGTTGCTGTATATTAGCTGGAGAAAATATTCTTCCCTAGGATATATCTTGAAGTTTTTGCTAAACTTTCCTGAATTTGGTTACAGCAGAAGTAATACTGGAAAATTATACGATTGTAATATTATATCAACCAACCATCTCTGTAATCTTTTGTACAGATATATATTTTCTGACTTTTACCAGCTTCACCATGTATTAACCAAAAAAAAAAAAGGTTGTTGTATATTAGCTGTAGAAAATATTCTTCCTCAGGATATATCTTGAATTTTTTATTTTTTTTTCATTTCTCTCCGCGAGAATATGAAATGTTGCACTGTTGGCTTGCTCATTGAACAAATCAACTTACAAGTTTCTGGTGATGATTTATATTACCCAATGGTTGATACACCTCTGCCACAGTGACTAATAAGTCAAAGATATTCCACATAAAAAACACTAAGTTAAGCGAGAACAACATGTACCCAGTGTAACTCCACAAGTGGGCGGTGTGTATGCAGCCTTAACCCCTATGTTGTGAAGGTAGAGAATCTATAACAATAACAATATACCCAGTGAAATCCCACAAAGTAGGATCTGGGGAGGGTAAAGCGTGCACAGACCTTACCACTACCTCAATAAAATAGAGAGGTTGTTTCCAAAAGACCCTCGGATCAAGTAAAGCATATCAAAATCAAGTATGGAAAGAAAATTAAGTAATGAAGAGGCCATGATTCATACTCTACCCTCCCCAGACCCTACTTTATAAGAGTACACTGAGTATGTTGTTATTGTTGAAGAAACCATAATAAAATAATTGGAAGAGAACAATTGAAACAACAAATAATACAAACATCGAAGCAAAAGGAAACAACAAATAACAATAAAATCAAAGAATAAGATAATAAGAGTCGTGGTGCACTTGTGGGAAACTCCTTGCCGAGGGCCTGTGCACCCCCGGGATTAGTCGGGGCTCTAAGAGACTTAGACACCCGGTGCAAATAAAAAAATATAAAAATAAATAAATAATAATAATAGCAATAGTGCTAAGGGAAAATAGACAACGTTCGACTATCTACTAATCTTCTACCCTAATCGTTGATCTCCATATTCTCTTATCTATGGTTATGTCCTCAGTAAGTTCAGGTGAATCATGTCCTGTCTGATCACTTTTATTTGATACTTCTTCGGCCTACCTTTAACCCTCCTCATACTCATTATATCCAACCTCTCACCTCTTCACATGCCTGAATCATCTCAACCTCACCTCCCTTGTCTTGTCAACCACGGAGGCCACTCCTATCTTGTCTCGAATAGTTTCGTTTTCTAATCCTATCCCTCCTAGTATGTCTACACATACTTCTCAATATCGTCATTTGCTCTATTTCATCTTCTGGACGTGCAAATTTTTGATCGTCCAACACTCTTTTCCATACAACATATATAGTTGGTTTGGCAACCACTTATAAGACATACCTTTACATCTTGGTGGCATATACTTGTCACACAAGACATCAGATGCGAACTTCTATTTCATCCACTCCGATCTAATATGATGAGTAACATCATTGTCAATCTCCGATTTCCTGGGATTATTGACCCAAGATACTTGAAACTTCCTCTTTATGGGATGACTTGTGTATCAAACCTCACTTCCACATTTGCCTTATAAGTTAATTCATTGAACTTTCACTCCAAGTACTTTGTCATAGTCTTGCTCAGCCTGCACCCTTTAGACTTCGGCGTCTGTCTCCAAACCTCCAACCTATTGTTTACTCCATCACATGTCTCGTCAAAGAATACTATGTCATCTACAAATTGCATACACCATTACACATCCCCTTGGATATGTCATGTTAATTCATCCATCGCCAAGATAAATAGAAATGGGCTAAGTGATCCCTAGATATTGGTGGGGAATTTGTTCGAAATACATACGAGGTAGGAAAGCAATGAGCCAATTAATTGCCTCACAGTTGCATAAAAGAATAACTAAAATATTTTGTTGTTTTTCATTTAATTCTCAACATATTATCTCTGACCTTTTTCTCTTATGGTTGTTTATTTAAAGTTTAATCTTGCATCAATCATTTAGATGAAGCTTAAGTTCTGTTTATTTTTCTTTTGTAGTTGATGGGAAGGAGGTGGGAAGCATACAAAGCAAACTCTTATGCAGATCACTTCTAGACCTATATATTGGTAATGAGTCATTTGATCACAAAGCCAATGAAGATGTCGAGTCAAACTTGGCTTCTCTACTTCACAAGTAGCTACTTCTTTGGCATAAAGAGAATTTATCAACACCAGGAATTAACTGTTTAACTGTTTTTGACTAAAACTGTATTTCCCCCTCAGAAGTTATACATAAAGTCATGTTAGGTGGTATTGGTTGGTTGATTCTCTTTATCTAGTTGAACTAGAGATTCGATCTCTTGCAAACAGAACTTGGATTTATATTTTACATGCTGATGAGTTGTTTTCTCTACTCCTGTAATAACCTACTTTGGAATTTTTATAGCATAATTGAAATAAGTATCTTGGCTTCATTACCAAATTTATTTTCTTTACTGCGTTGAATTGCATCTTGGAGTAATTGAGAGAACAATTTGGATAACCTCAAGAGTAGTGTTTACTACTTAGGTTTCTTATTATCTGCTTCTTGTTTTTGTTTGTTGCTATTGCCTCTTTTTCACTGTTTGTTAAGCTGAGGATTTGTCGAAGATAGTCTTTCTACCTTCTCAAAGTTAGGGGTAAGGTGTGTGTACCTAGCACGATACAGGTACAATGTTGCCCAAAGAACTTCTTTGGAGAGACTGGTTTTTTTCTTCTAAATTTAAGTTATTTACACTGAACGTGATAAATATTATGCTTATGCATAGGTTTCTTAGAGAATACAACACACTCTACTCATACATTTTGCTCAATTCACGCACAAATTGTGAGTGTACTGGACTTCTAGACCCAGCCTTGGCTCTTTATTTATTCACTCAAACATCATGGTCCATTCAGCAACAGAAGTCTGCTGAGCAGTTACATACTGATAGTTCATGCGAAAGTGCTGCTACAACTTTCTTAAGAGCTCCAAGCTACTACTTTTGAATTACTAGAATGCCTTTTCTTTTTCTGTTTTGGAGGTCAAGTCATGGTCTTCGTAAAGGAAGCCATGTTTCTCTTCTCGATGATTGTAGTTTTTGGTTTCTTCAGCACAATGGTGATTGGCAACAGAGTGTACAATGTTGGTGATTCCGCTGGTTGGACTGGAGGCCATGTTGACTACCATATGTGGGCTTCTAGTAAAAATTTCCAGGTTGGTGACACTCTTGGTAAGTCCAGCTAGTCGATCAACTGGGATATAGTATGAGAACAATGTATAAAAGTATATGAGTTATTCTCTCTTATATATGTTTTTTGGCGATTCTTATTTCTTATCAGTTAGTTGTATTATGGGTATACTACTTACTAGGATGGTTTAACATTGTATTTTTGCATCTTTACTTCAATTGGTATTGTAGTATTCAAGTACAATCAACAACTGCACAATGTGATACGAGTGAGCCTCTCCGATTTCCATTCGTGCAATGCTTTTAATCCAATGGTTGCTTACTCCACCGGCAATGACACCATTACTATCGATGGTCCCGGCCACTACTACTATATCTGCGGCTTCCAAGGCCATTGTCAAGCCGGACAGAAGGTCGATATCAGGGTTCCCAAAGCTACCATCTAACTGATACTAAAGCTCCAGTTGAAGCCTCTCAAGGGGGGAAAAGAGAGACAGAACCAAACAACAGTGAGCAAACAAAGACCTCTTGATAAAATTTCTACCGATGTTCTAGGTAACTATAATAAGAATTGTTGTGGGCAAACGTGTATATTTGAATATCATAACCATAATTCTACAATTCAGGCGCTTTCAAAATCTTTTCATCTCCATTTATACAAATTTATGAATTATATACCAAGTAGTTATGTGTAGCCGTAAGAACTTATTGACATCAAGTGTTTATATCAAACCGTTCTAAATTTAATATTTTGTGTAGTTATCCTCCCAGGTTTCTTTCGTAAGACAAATAGATTTAAGGCTAGGCATAGAGACCTATGGAGCGACTTTAGTCTTGTGTGAATTGAAACAGATTTGGAATTTATTCAAAATATATTTTTTTTTAAAAGTAGAGTTCAAGAAAATCCAAATCAAATTTGGATAAATTAATCCATTTATTAATATTTTTTGGATTAGTAAGTGAAGGTCCATTTTACCAAACCATACTTTCCAGAAAACATACAACTTTTTTACATAACAATATTCCAAAGTCTCGTGATCCTACATGCATAACACAGATAAACAGAAATTACACTATACAATTAATTTAAAATCCGATAGAGGTTGAGACAAACCTGTGGTATAAAACAAGGTCTAATTGAATTCAATAGTTTCGACGCACATTTTTATATGCGTGATGAAAAATACTAGGTAACGAATCAAAAATTAAAATTTTGAATCCGCTTGTGGTGTGAGTTACACATTAAAGTGAGTTTAACAGGAGTTAGGCTAGAAAGCAAGAATCCCAACATTAACAATTTAAAATGAGTAGAGAGGGTCAGTATACTGTTAAAAAAACGTGACCCCTAACTTGAACAGTAGGCATGCACAAAATTTTTGTTTTATTGTATATAAAATACTAGCAAAATAGCTTACTAAGCTATTCATTGTAAGAAGAGTATATATATAGGGACAAATAAATAATATTGATGCATCAAAATTGCAATTAAAAATATACTATTTGTAAATAAAAATAGTACTATTCCCTCAAAATCGTTTGTTTTTACTTGAGATGGAAATTTTTATATGAGAAAAGATCACCTGTGCCCTTTTACTCTTAAAAAAGGGTTATATTGTCATATTTTTTTTATATACTTAGTCCTTATCATCTAACTTTAGGTACATATTTATCTTTGCATGGTTAAGTCGGCAATGACGCACACAAAGATGAACTGAACGAGGTGCTCAGGGTTTTGGTTATTAAATTCTGGGTTGAACCACCAAATCTCCAGCCAAGTCAACCAATGAATTTGATTCTAACTTTTATTATCATGTTGCTTTTTTCCAGAACTTGTACATAACCTAAGTCAACAACTCACCCCCATTGCAGCCTCATTATACAAAAACAGCAACAACAAGTTGATTCTGCTTTTGAACAACAGGCAAATAGTTGAATTAACAAATAAGTAAAATGAACAACATTAATTCCCTCATAAAAGATTCAAGATTCCAGGCAAATTAAAATAGTTCGACGATTTTTTTCTTCAGTTTTTGATTATCGGTTAGGTGGGTTGGGTATAATATTGGGTAGGTAGAAAAATTAAATTGATACAAATTTTTAATTGGGATAAAAATATATCCACGTAAGTGCCACATAGACGCCAAGGAGGATGATAAGAGTAGTGAGATGTGACTTAACAGTTCAAGGATAAATAGGTATCTAAAGTTGGATGGCAAAGATAAATATATCCAAAAAAATATGATGGAGGATAAATTTAACTCTTTTCTAAGAATACCAGAACAAATATGATCTTTTTTCCTTTTTATTTTAAATGTATCTAAATATATTTAACTAGGTAATTGGTTTGCGCTTCCCGTGGTCATAAGTAATCTAATTAAGTTTATATATCTTAATATTAAAATTAATAAAATACTCTAAAGTTATTAAGTTCTAACATTATAAATTTATCTCAAGAATTTTGCTTAATGTAATATTGCTAAAGTCTTAGTTATCTTCAATTATATTTTTGGATTATAACATTATTTCTCGATATAATTTTTTTTCAATAGTGTTTGTACTCCCTAACTTGAATGATAAAATTACTATAATACCTCCAACTTAAAAATCAATTTAGATATTGTTTATATTTTATATTATATTATATTTATTTAATTATATTGAAAGCAGACAAGTTTTCACATTGAAGGATTGTGACCTTTCCAAGGAGCTGTGACTTTGCAAAGAGTTGTGACTTTTTTTTTAAATGTGACTATTTGTAAGAGTTGTGACTTTTTTGAAGAGTTGTGACTTTTTAAAAGGGTTATGACTTTTACAAAGAGCTATGACTTTTTCAAATGATTGTGACTTTTTTGAATGATTGTGACTTTTTCGAATGATTGTGACTTTTCCGAAAGGTTGTGACTTTTTCTAAGAGGTGTGACTTTTTCGAAGGATTGAAACTTTTCCGAAGGGTTGTGTCTTTTTCGAAGGGTTGTGACTTTTTCAAAGGGTTGTGACTTTATTACAATTCATCTTGTTCGGAGATTAGTGGAGAAATATAGGGGAGAAAAGAAGGACCTCCATATGGTGTTCATTGATCTCGAGAAGGCCTATAATAAAGTTCTGAGGGATGTCCTATGGATATGTCTAGAGGTGAAAGATGTTCCAATGGTATATACTAGGGCGATAAAGGACATGTACGATGGAGTCAAAACTCGGGTAAGAATGATGGGAGGAGACTCAGAATATTTTCCTGTGGAGATGAGACTTCATCAATGATCGGTGTTGAGCCCTTGCTTGTTTGCCTTGGTGATGGATGAGCTAACGCAGTCTATTCAGGAGGAGGTTCCACGGTGCATGCTATATTTGCAGATGACATAGTACTGATTGCTGAGACTCGAACTAAAGTTAATGATAAATTGGAGGTTTGGAGACACACTTTGGAATCTAAAGGGTTCAAACTGAGTAAGACCAAAATAAAATACTTGAAATGCAAATTCAGTGTTGGGAGAGATAAAGCAGACATTGATGTGAGACTTGACACTCAACTTATTCCCAAGAGAAAAAACTTTAAATATCTTGGGTCGATCATCCAGAGTAGTGGCGATATCGACGATGATGTCGCACATTGTATTGGGGGCAGCATGGACTAAATGGAGGCTTGCCTCTGGAGTATTATGTGATAAGAAGATACCACCTAAACTCAAAGGTAA
>JBCEWC010015475.1:0-13707 GCA_038996855.1 Solanum aculeatissimum
GTAGGATATATTTTTGTTATCTTTTGATAATATCTTATTCTATTTTTACTATTTTTAATATGTGTTTCTGTGATATCCATTTTTTCTAATAATCTTTGTTTGTATTCTGTCAATATCTTTATATATTCTAGACAGTATATTAAATTATTTTTTGATAATTCTCGTTGTATTATTACTTCTACTTGTTCTAGATGGTTTTTTAAGGTATTATAATATGCCTCTAAGTCTAAATTATGTTATTTTTCATTCCATAACCATTTATATTTTAGTCTTATTCTTCGTATATGTTCTAGATGGCACATTTTTTATCCTAAGATATTATAGATATTAGCTGATTTTTTAAAAATTTTGTAATATTTTATTATGTTGTTATTTTCTCGAATTAGTCGTGACAAAGTTTCTAATTCTTGTAACTTTTCTTGCTCATATTCTTTCATAAAGTCTAATGAAAAATCTTTTGATTGTAATTGTGCTTCTTGTTGTATTAGTTTTTCTATTTGTATTAAATGTTTTCCTAAAGAGATTTTATAGTTTTCTAAATTTACATTATTTTGTCATATCATCAATATTTCATTATTTATAAATTTAAATGCGTAGAAAAGGTATGATAGGTTTATATTCTTATCTTATCCTTTGTTGTAATTGTCTTATATATTTATATTCTAGTAATGATATATCCGTAATTATTTTGTCTAATTTGTACATGTCTATTTTAGTTTTATTTAGTTTTTTATATATTATGTAGAGGGTTTTTAGCTCTTTCTTAGTTTGTTTATATGCTAAGGTGCTTTTATGTGATGTTCTCATTTTATATTGACTGTTCTAATCCTAAGCCCTGATACCAATCTTGCCATTTTATACTAAATCTTTCTAAGTAACTATTCCTACTTTAATAATTACATAACTATTTACTTTAAAAGAAAACGTGTAAACTGTACACTTTACGACTTTCTCACCCTACTTTTACAAAAGTATAAAATAATTTACATAAAGTAGATATCTTCCTTTTGGTTTTGTCAAGGAATCTTATTGTTGATTAGTCTGTCCTTGTCATCTCTTTGTCAAGTAGTCCTTCTTTATTTGTCTTTATCTCTTTATGTCTTTGTCTTTGTTTAGCAACCTTATCTTTCCTTTCCAATATTTTCTAACCGTCCACTTGTCTTCGTAGCCATTCAGTAGTAGTTTTGGTCTAGATGGTGTTGAATTATTCCAATTCCACATTTGGAATTACATTGCTTTCTCCATTGCATTTTGAACAGTTGTGTGCTGAATAGTCCTTTCCAGTTAATTTGCAGTATCTGGTTAATAAGGACTATTCAGCACACAACTATTCAAAATGCAATGGAGAAAGCAATGTAATTCCGGATGTGGAATTGGAATAATTCAACACCATCTAGACCAAAACTACTACTGAATGGCTACGAAGACAAGTGAACGGCTAAAAAATATTGGAAAGGAAAGATAAGGTTGCTAAACAGAGGCAAAGACATAAAGAGATAAAGACAAATAAAGAAGGACTACTTGACAAGGACGGACTAATCTACAATAAGATTCCTTGACAAAACTAAAAGGAAGATATCTACTTTATGTAAATTATTGTATACTTTTGTAAAAGTAGGGTGAGAAAGTCGTAAAGTGTACAGTTTACGTGTTTTCTTTTAAAGTAAATAGTTATGTAATTATTAAAGTAGGAATAGTTACTTAGAAAGATTTAGTATAAAATGGCAAGCCATTTGGCAAACTAAGGCAAGACTTTCGTGAGAAAGCAAGCCTTCCTGTAAAAACCTTTCACAACTAGAAATAAAAAGACATACATTACTCTCTGATGAGTCATGAAAACACTCGTCATATAGCGCTTTTCAGGTAAAATCTTTGTAAGTTCTCAAGTAATGTTTGTGCGTTTAACGGTTTATTTAGCGTATTTTCAGGAAACACGGGCGAGGCATGAACACAGTTCGATAAAAGCAGAAAATGCCCAAAAAGGCCATTCCTAGCCTCACACGTTCACCTCCACGGGTCGTGTGATCATTTACGGACCGTAAGGATGGCTGTTAGAGGTGGCAGTGAGTGGCTGAGATGGAGATGAATTGAAATTGCACAAGTCTGATTGCACGGGAAGATTGACGGTCTGTGTACTCGATCACGGGTCATGTAACCGTCCGTGAACAGAGGCAGAATATTGGGCATGAAGTTGACACAGATTTGAGTTCAAGTGGAAACAAACGGAACATGTTAACGGGTCATTGGTAGTTGTACGAACCGTTGCACCCCACCGTGAAGTGTTACAGAATCTGTGGCGAGGTACACACTCAAGGCAGAACATCAAGGCAAAATAGACAGTGACCCAAACGGACCGTGTGACAGTACACGGCCCATCACGGGTGCCCATCAAGTCCGGCAGTGAGGTCGACTAAGGAGAGTGTAAAATATGGCTCTAAGTGGATCCAGACGGAAGGTGACACAGACCGTTTAACCTTACACGGTCCGTGTAGTCGTCATTAAGCGTGCTGACGCCCAGTTTTCCTATTTCACGTAGGATTTGTTTCTAAGTCATATAAATGCATTTGTTTAGGTCGTTTTTAATTATTATTGACTGCTGAACCTAGAACAGAGAGGATATTGTGCTTGTCATATTACTTTTGCAAATATTTGCTACTTTTGATCCATTGAAGTGTAATTCCAAACTGTAGTTTTATTGATCATTCAATCGTAAGTGTGATTATGTCTTCTTCATCTTATTCTAATTCAGATTCTTCAAACATGTTAGGCTGAACCCACAACTAGGGTCATGGGGACCATGATTAGCAAAGACGATATGCAAATTTAGGGCTAACGTCAGAAGTGATTATCGTATACACCATAAGATGTCTTCAATTGAACTTAAACCTCGATGAGTCAACGCATTGGGGTAACCCTGTATTCATTGTTTGTCTGAAAGAGAGGTAGTGATTAGGAAAAGATTCTTGTGGCAGAATTTGGGGTTGTTAACCTAGTCTAAGTACTCGAGACCAGAAAGTGTGAGTATCCTGGAGTGGAATGTAAGAGTATAATGAGTAAAACGTTCTAAGATGGGAAGGTAAGGAGCGATATATACCTAAGAGGGACTGGAAGGTAAATTAGGTGTTAACTATTTACTTACTCTGTATATGATATCACTATCGCAAAATCTCTAAGTTTGAATATTGGAATTGGTGTCATGGGAACCGCAAACCTAGTCTAGCAAGTCATTGTTGAACCTTAATAGTCATCGTAGATAGAAATCAGTAGACTACGTGTGTTACTTAGTTTAAATATTATTGTAAAAACTTGCATTTTTAATATGCAATGTTATTTTGGAAGTAGTAATTACACGTAAGACGACGTACTATTAGCTGTATTTTCACGCATTCCCTGTGGGATCGACCCCAACTCTTGTTGGGTTCTATATTTGGTCAACGATCTCTTTGCGCTTCATTTGAGGTGTGAGTTTGGGCGTATCAAATTTTGGCGCCGTTGTCGAGGAGTACGGCAAAGATATAGTCTATTAGTGCAAGTTTTCATGTAATTTTATTTCCTGATTTTACTTTTTTTGTTTTATTTTTTAGTACTGCAGAAGACAGGTTGTGTATGCCCGCTACCCGCAGTAAAGGTGAACCTCTAATCGCCTACAACCATGAGCTACAGACATCCATTAGAAGGATGAATGCACAGGAGCGAGAGGCGCAGAGGCGGCAAGAATTAACCCTTAATATCGAGAATAGGGGCCATGATGGACTTGGAATTCATGATCTTGATGGTGATAGAGTTCCACCGGTGGTCCCTCCTCAGCATCAAATTGGAGTTAGACCACCTCCTCCTATGCAGCCACCTGTTCCCGAGCAGCCACGAGCTAGATATGATGAGGAAGATGGGTTGGCGCCACAGGAGTAATTGTCTTGCCGCCACTGCCCGTGGGGTTGAAATTTATAATCACCAGCACTATGTTACAGATATTGTCACTGAAAGGTCTGTTTACGGGACAACCACATGAAGATGCCAACCAGCATCTCATGAATTTTATCTCTACCTGCCAGTCCTCTGAAATCCCAGGAGTTAATCAACAAGCAATAAGACTCAGGCTTATTTCTGTTGTCTCTGTCTAGGGAGGCAACCAAGTGGCTGAACGAACTTCCTTACGATTCTATCCACACCTGGGGTGAGTTGAAGGAGGCATTTTTAGAGAGATTTTTCCCAGCGTCTGCAAAACGTAAGCTAAAGGATGAGATAGGTGCACACAGGCAGTTACCAACAGAGGCATTATACGAGACCTAGGAGCGGTTCAGGCAAAAGATTAAGCAATGCCCGAACCACAACCTCACAGATGAGCATCTAAAGGAGCTTTTCTATCGGTCGTGCAACTTTGTAACTAAGCCTATTGTTGATGAAGCTTGTGGGGGTTCGTTTATGGCCAGAGCATTTTCTGATATTATCAGCATCTTAGATCAAGCGGCCAAAAACAACAGAGCCTGGTATATAAGAGATGGCGATTGCTCAGGGTTCCTTGTTGGGATGAGTGTTGAACAGCGCAAGAAAGAAGAGGAACGTGACCAAGATATGGCTCACATGCGAACTCAAATGGATCTGCTGACAAAGAAGTTGTTGGGTGGAGGTTTGGAAAAGGTCAAAGCAGTAGACTTGGCGCCCAGGTATAATGATGCAGGGTACGAGTATGATGAAGAGGCTACGTTGCTAAATAGTCAGGGGGTTTCGGCCATTTAACGCCAAAAACCAAGGTCAGAACTATGGACGGGAAAATTATTATGATCGACCCGTGGCTAGAGATAATGGCAATTGGCAGAACAGAGACAAATTCAGAAATGATCGGCCTGCACCATATGTACCTCCTATGAATAGAGAGCGCCCAAATAATGGAAGTGGTCCCTCAAAGCTGGAAGAGATGATGGCTAAAGTGTTGGAGAAGGTGGAAGCGACTGAGTGTGTGGTGAGAGACATGCGTGGGGAAATGTCAAATATTCGTCAGTTAGTGGACTCTCACTCTACTTCAATTAAACAACTGGAGCAGCAAATGGGCCAGTTATTTGTTTTACTGAATCAGAGAAAGGTTGGGGCCCTTCCTAGTGATACCATCCAGAACCCCAAAAATGATGGTCACTGCATAGCTGTAACTACTAGAAGCGGATTGATACTTCCTGAACCAGTGCTAGTCAGAGATATGGGAGTTCAAGGGAGTAGTAGTGCAGCCAGCACCAAAGTGCACCAGCCTGATGAGATAGTGAGGGAAGCAGTTGTGACGCCCATTGATGCTGAGAATGTTCAACAATCAAGTAGTTTGGATAAACCAGGGCCAACACCTTTACCAGCTATCCCTAAGCCACTACCACCATTTCCACAAAGGCTGAAGAAGAAGGAGGACAACGGCAAGTTCCAGAAGTTTTTAGAAATGTTAAAAGAGTTGTCTGTCAATATATCTTTAGTGGAAGCACTCGAGCAGATGTCGGGCTATGCCAAATTCATGAAGGACCTGGTAACCAAGAAGCGGACTATCACATCTGAGTCAGCAGGGACCCTCCACCACTATAGTGCCATTGCTATATGATCATTGATAGAGAAAAAAGAGGATCCTGGGGCTTTTACCATTCCTTGCACAATAGGATCATTTGAGTTTGCACGGGTTCTCTACGATTTGGGAGCTAGTATAAACTTGATGCCACTAGAAGTATACAGGAAGTTGGGCTTGGGAGCCCCCACACCCACGTCGATGAGGCTGCTTATGGCGGACAGGTCAGTTAAGAGGTCTGTGGGAATCCTATGTGATGTGTTGGTAAAGGTAGGCAGGTTCATTTTTCCTGCAGATTTTGTTATTCTTGATTGTCAGGTCGACTTTGAGGTCCCCATCATCCTTGGGAGACCATTCTTAGCTACAGGCAGAGCATTGGCAGACGTGGAACAAGAAGAGTTAACTTTTAGATTGAACTCTGAAGAAGTCAAATTCAATGCTTGTGCGTCTATGAAGAGGCCCACGGAGATGTCAATAATGTCTGTCATAGATGTAGAGGACACATACTTTTTTGAGGTTCCAGTTGAAGAAGAACTTAGTATTTATGAGCTTGCTGCGGTCATCATGAATTTTCTTGACGATAGTGTGACCGACTATAAGGGTACAGTGCAAGCATTGCAAGGTAGGGGAACCAGAGCCTACGTACCGAGAAGGTTGGACCTAGACTTGCAAAATAGACCATCGCCACCCGCCAAGCCTTCGGTTGAAGAGCCTCCAACAGTGGAGCTTAAAGAATTGCCACAACATTTAAGGTATGCTTTCCTTGGTACTAATAATACTTTACCCGTGATTGTGGCTGCAGATTTGCAGGAAGCACAGATGGCAGCATTGTTGAAGGTACTAAAACAGTTCAAGAAGGCGATTGGTTGGTCTATAGCTGACATTGTGGGAATCCCGTCGGGAATATGCATTCATAAAATCAAATTAGAAGATAACTGCATACCCAGCATTGAACATCAGCGCAGGCTCAACCTGCCCATGCAAGAGGTTTTCAAGAAGGAAATCATTAAGTAGTTGGATGCTGGGGTGATATACCCAATTTCAGACAGCCAGTGGGTTAGTCCAGTGCAGTGTGTACCCAAAAAGGGGGGAATGACAGTCATAGCTAACGATAAGAATGAATTGGTCCCGTCACGTCCTGTAACTAGCTGGCGGGTTTTCATGGATTACAGAAAACTGAACAAATGGACCTTGAAGGATCACTTTCCCATGCCCTTCATGGACCAGATATTAGATCGGTTAGCAGGCAGAGGATGGTACAGTTTTCTTGATTGTTATGCGGGGTATAACCAGGTATCAATAGCACCTGAAGACTAAGAGAAGACTACCTTCACCTGTCCTTATGGAAAATTAGCCTTCAGGCGGATGCCGTTTGGACAGTGTAATGCCACACCTATGTTTCAGCGATGTATGATGTCTATCTTCTTAGATATGGTTTAGGATACCTTAGAGGTCTTCATGGACGATTTTGTGGTGGTAGGTGACTCATTTGATGACTGTCTTCTAAACTTGAGCGAGGCCTTACAGCGCTGGAAGAGGCAAACCTGGTTTTGAACTGAGAGAAATGTCATTTCATGGTCAAGGAGGGGATAGTCCTTGGCCATAAGATCTCCAAAGGTGGCATAGAGGTGGATAAAGAAAAAATTGAAGTGATTGAAAAATTACCACTGCCTATCTCAGTTAAAGGTGTAAGAAGTTTCCTGGGGCACGCGGGATTCTACCGCCAGTTCATAAAGGACTTCTCCAAAATTGCACATCCATTGTGCAAGCTGCTAGAAAAAAATGCCAAATTCCAATTTGATGAAAGCTGCAGATAGGCTTTTCTGACTCTAAAACAGAAGCTGATTACTGCACCTGTTGTTGTGGCCCCAGACTGGTCATGTCCATTTGAAATCATGTGTGACGCAAGTGGTACGGCTGTGGGAGTTGTGTTGGGGCAGAAGCATAACAAAATCTTTCACCCTATTTACTACGCCAGTAAAACCCTGAACGAGGCCCAGAGGAACTATGTTGTAACTGAACAGGAACTGCTGGTGATAGTCTATACTTTCGACAAGTTTCGAGCCTACCTCTTGGGGACCAAGGTAATCGTGCATACTGATCACGCAGCATTGAGATACCTCATGACCAAAAAGGACGTCAAGCCACGATTGATCTGGTGGGTCCTACTATTACAAGAGTTCAACTTTGAGGTTCAAGACAGAAAAGGAACCTAAAACCAAGTGGCAGATCACTTATCTCATTTGGAGGACGAGTCGAAGGAGAATGACTGGCTAACCATTGACGACTCATTCCCTTATGAGCAGGTATTAGCTTTTTCTGTAGACTTAATTCCATGATATGCTGATTTTTCTAACTATCTGGTGAATGACCTCATGCCTGAGGACTTAACCTCTCACAAAGGAAAACGTTTTAGCATGATGTATGCAGGTACTCTGGGATGAACCATTCTTTTTTCGTACATGTGTTGATGGAATCATTCGACGGTGCGTTCCTGAAGAAGAGATGTTGAGCATAATGAAAGCATGTCACGCCTCCACCGTGGGGGGCCACCACAGTAGTGCCAGGACGGCTAAAAAGATACTTCAATGTGGGTACTACTGGCTCACTCTGTACAAGGATACGTATGACTTAGTGGTGGGGTGTGACCAATGTTAGAGACAAGGAAATATCTCTAGGCGCCAGGAGATGCCCTTAACGCCTATTCTGGAGGTTGAAATTTTTGATGTCTGGGGAATTGACTTTATGGGCCCGTTTGTGAGCTCTTATGGGATGCGGTACATCTTGGTAGCGGTTGACTATGTTTCCAAGTAGGTGGAAGCAGTAGCGCTGCCAAACAACGAGAGTAAGAGCATAACTCAGTTTCTGAGGCGGAACATCTTCTCCAGATTTGGGACCCCCAAAACTATCATTAGTGTGGGGGAACTCATATTTGTAACAGGATCTTCCGTGCAGCTTTAGCTAAGTATGGGGTCAAGCAGCATCGGGTCACCACTTCCTACCATCCGTAAACTAGTGGCCAGGTTGAAGTGTCTAACAGGGAAATCAAAGAGATCTTAGCAAAGTCTGTCAATGCTTCCAGGACTGATTGGGCATGAAAACTTGATGATGCGTTGTGGGCCTACCGTACAGCTTACAAAACCCCTATCGAAATGTCCCCATACCAATTGGTGTTTGGTAAGGCGTGTCAATTACCTGTGGAACTTGAGCATAGGGCATTATGGGCCTTAAAGAAGTTGAACTTAAATTTAGATGAAGCCACAGACCTGAGATTGGACCAAATAAATGAGCTAGATGAGGTGTATTTGCAAGCATACGATAGTGCTGCTCTGTATAAGGCCAGGACGAAGGCACACCATGACAGACACATCGCACCGTGTAGCTTTAATGTGGGAGAAAAGGTGTTTCTCTACAACTCTCGGTTGCGACTGTTTCCAGGCAAGTTAAAGTCTAGATGGGCAGGTCCATACAAGGTTGTTCAATTTTTCCCCCATGGTGCGTTGGAGTTAGAAGCAGAGAATGGGCACCGGTTCAAGGTAAATGGCCAAAGGGTCAAGCAATATATAGGTGTTGTGTCTGAAGCCTCTATGGTAGAGGTATTGCACCTTGATGAAGTCTGAGTAATCAGGGAGCTGCGTCGTGCCGCAACTTAAAATCAAGCGCTTCATGGGAGGCACCCCATGCTTTAATTATTCAAAAACAAAAATAGAGTGTTTTACTGTATACATTATATTGTTTACTTGTCGTATGTCATTAGTTGTTGTTTTTGTCGTCACAGAGGCAGGTTGATATGTTGAAATGGGCACTTCAGAAGGTCATGGAAAATACGACGGGGGTGCGGAGCGAAATATTTTGCAAAATGAACAAAGGTCTGTGGCACGGCATTACCCACGGCTCGTGTGCCAGCACACGGCCCGTGAGTGTGTCGTAGCCACGGCCTTCCAAGTAAGTGCGTCTCGGTTTTGGGTAAAACAACTCCCAAGTCCCATGACACAGACAACCAAACTGCCCGTGTGACACCACACGGACCGTGAGGCCAACCGTGAAGTGAGGCAGTGACCGATCCCATCAAATTATGGCCCAGAAAAGTCAAGTCCCACGACACGGACGGCCAAATGGCCCGTGTGACCCCACACGGACCGTGAGGCCAACCGTGAAGTGGGGCAGTGACCTTGTCCACGGGAAGGTTGTTCAAAAAGTTCAAGTCCTATTACACAGATAGTCAAACGGCCCGTGTGAAACTACACGGACCGTGGGGCCATCCGTGAAGTGGGACAGAAACTTACCCTATCGAAATGTTGTGCAATATCACCAAGTCATGCTACACGGATGGCCAGATGGCTCGTGTGACACCACACGGACTGTGCAGTCATCCGTGAAGTGGACCAGTAACTTAATCCTGGGGTCAGGTAGTTCATTAACCCAAGTCCCTTCACAGGGAAGGCCAAACGGGCCGTGTGACTTCACACAGACCGTGAGGCCAACCGTAAAATTAGACAGTACATATCTTGGGTAAGTACTCCCGCTGTTGGCCAAGTGATGGTTCACGGACGACCTCCACGGGCCGTGACACATAGGACGGTTCGTCTAGGTGACCGTGTCACAAATGGTTGACTGGGTTGACCGAGTTTAAATATACTTTATCCCTTCCCAAACACCCCATTATCTACTTTTTCCTACCAAACCCCTCTCAAACTCTCAACTCTTTCAAAACCCATCTTTTTCTCCACGGATTGAAAGCTTTTTCATGCTCCGTCTTCCCACTACACGTGGTGTGACATCTCGTTACAATCATCCCCCTACTAATTTTGTCAAAAATCAAGTAAGTACTCCTATGGTTTCTCTTTATTTTTTTGAAAGTGATGTTTTTTGTGTTTCTCTTTGGCAAAAGCTTGAAGCTTGGGTGCTAATTTGTGTTTTAATGGGGAAAAATCGGGTGGGGAAAGAAATTGGGTTTACATAATCTCCATGGATGCACTTTGAAGTTTTTCTTGCCCAAATTATGCTTAAATTGGTTTGTTGACATTGTTGAGTGGGTTAAACTCTCGTATTCATGGTAACAAGTGTTGGTAAGTTGGTCTCAGTTCCGATCTATACACTAGCTGGCCGGAATTGCAAGTTGCCCGTCTGAGATTTATGCCCGATGCGTCCCACGGCACTGTTGACGGACCGTGTACGCGCACACGGGCCGTGATGGTGTCTGTAAGGTTTGCCTTGGGCTTGTGTTTAAAGACAGGCAACGATGATGCTGACGACCCATCTCACGGACCGTTCCACATTACACGGTCCGTGTAGGGTCCCGTCCAGATACCACATCTCCAAATGCCTCAAGTCCTGCCAGACGGACCTGTTCACGGTTTGTGCCATATCACATGGTCTGTGTATGGTCTCGTCGGGTTGTCCTATATCTAGTTGTTGGTTGATCTTGCTGATAGCGTATCTGTCGTGCTTACAAAAAAGGGTCTACGTGTAATTTCTCGATGATAAATCGGGTGACGCCACTCTTAAGGGTCATTGTCACTTAGTACCACTGACGGGGAAGTCTGAGTACTCGTCTAATCTTGGTTTGGCTGTTTTGTTTCTACAAAGCTAATAGTTCTTGCTATGTGCTTTCAGGTACTATGGGTCCTCGCCGGCAAACTCGAATCTATAATTCTCCCACCGAATCCTCTAGTCAGCCAACAGGGAGTAGCTTGGGCTTTGAGTCGTCTAAGGGGTTGGAAGCTCAGTATGATGGAAATGTCTTGCCTCACTCCCCCCGCACAACTCGGTCCCGGAGGACCCGACAGGTGACTCCCTTGTCCACTTTGGGGCCACCACTTTTAGAGGGTGTGGAGGCGGCTGCTGCCCAGCACTTTGAGGACACATCCCATGTAGTCGACCCCGATACACCACCCCAACCGGACGATGCAGAGAATGTTGAGCTCCAAGACAGCGACGACGATGCCATATATGTTGTTGTCGCTCCACCACCTAATGAGAAGGAAGCCAGGACTAGGTTGTGGCGGTACATGGCCGGTAATGTGACCCCTCTACGTAGCTTTTCCATTCGGGGTCAAGAAGTTGATATATCATAGGCCACTATCAACCGCTTCTTGCATGGACTAGAGTACAGATCGTCAGCCGATGGGCTATATGCTGCAAAAGTCCATCAGATTGCTGAGGCAGTGTTGTTGGCAGATCCTGACTCTCGAGTTGCTATTGTCACCTGGATCGCACAACAAATTGCTCTGCAGGGCGTTGAAGATGCCTGGGTCACTGACCCGTGGACCCCCATTACTAAAGCATCCCTAAATTTCCATTCTAAGTTTTGGTGGTCCGTGGTGCGGGCCCGCCTGCGACCCACTCTAAATGACAACATCCTTCAATTATCACAGGAATCACTAGTGGCATGCCTCATAGCCCACTATCTCATCAATGCAGGGTGTGTCATAGCCATGGAGATAAGGAATAGGGCCCTCAGTGAGCGGTCAGCCATGCCATTCCCTTATCTCATCAGAGCTCTCTGTCGATGGGCCCAGGTTCCTGTCACTTGATATTTGGACCGGAATACATATCTGACTGCGGGGGTCAACATATCTTTGATCAAAGACGTCAACAACCCCCTATTTTGGTCACGGACACCGAGATATAGAGCTCCGTCAGTATTGTCTCAGGCTGCCCCGCAGTAACCTATTGATTTGGAGGGTGTCACAGGGATGCCCCCAACCAGTGGAGCGTCAGACCAAGATGAGGGTAGCACTTCTGAGGCTGCAGCGGCTCCAGGGTATGTCTATGTGCCCTATGAGTTCTTAGCCTGTCTGGTGAATGAGCAGCGGCAGACGCGGGCTATAGTTGACAGATCGTGGAGCGAATGTCGCAGGTACTCCAGACTCATGCAGAGTCGATCCGCTCAGAGTTGCGCAAAGAGATAGCAGTTCTCCAAATCCAGATCACCGGCTTGGAGATATACTTCCAGGAGCAGATCAACAACCTGTCGGGGAGGGAGGCATCCAACATAGCCAACACGGTTGCTGAATTGAAAAACCAAGTAGTCGTGCTATTGGTCAAATATAATGCCCCGCCTCCACCTCCGCCTGCGGAGTCACTATTGAACCTATTTACCGCTCCTGCTCCCGCCCCTTCTTTGGAGGGTTATTGGGCGGTACTGCCTCCGGCACCTGCCACTTCCACGATGGCTCCACCAAAGCCTTTCCGTATAAGAGGGAAAAAGTACCAACACCACCACAGCCTGCCATAGGATCCTCAAGAAGCAGAATCCAAACAGCTGTGCAAATCACTTCGAACCAGCCGAAGAGCAACAGCTTTACAGGCAGAATAGGAAAGGTCGGCTTTTGAGGCGGCGCAAGCCGGAGCGTCTGGGAGTGGGTCTACGAGAGGACTAGCCTTTGAGGGAGACGACCCCGCTGGAGTATCACAATCTGAGGTTGATGATCAACCCGACGCCTAGTGCGTCCCAGGTATGTCCTTGCCCTATTGTTCTTATATTTCTTACTTTATGTGCATTGAGGGCAATGCACTATTTCTTTTGTGGGGGTAGGGCATTCCTGTCACCTGGGATTTTTTGTTGTCATGTTTCTTTTCTCTTAGGTGGTTTATCTAGTAGAACTGGCATGTTTAGGTTGTATAGTTGCATAAACATAAGGTCTTTAATAGGTTAGGAAATAATCCTGAGTTTGTATGATGATAGTCACAGTGATGGTGTGTGCATGCATTCTGTCCTAACTAGTTTGTGTGATTTTGTGCTAAGTTTGATAATATTGTCTAGTTGATTGATTTTGAATGAATGAGAAAACCTTGGTTGGTTGGGGGCTAGATAGCGTTGGATGTGTGCCATGTGCGTGTGAGCTCAGTATTTAAATTCAGTTGGCACATTTGTAAGCTAGAACTTGCCCAGTTAGTCCCGCTGAAATGCTTGAATGACTGAATTAGGAAAGGATCTTAGGCCATTTTTGTGAAACGTCACACAGCCTAAATCGACCAACCAAATGAAAGTGTCCCTTTGAACCAAACGTTGAGCCGAAATGAACCTTTTTCTTTCTAGTCACCCAACTCACCTTACTTACTTTGATGCAAATCCTTATGTTGGCCCTAGTCTCTCCAAGGACATCGTGAACCTCACATTAAGTTAACACTTAAGTTGAGGGTGGCTTTTATTGGCCCTGGTCCTG
>JBCEWC010015476.1:0-13706 GCA_038996855.1 Solanum aculeatissimum
GTGTAATGATGCTATGATGGCTTGATCGAGGGTCTTCGGGTCCTCTTTCGCCATGTCACATCTAAGCCCCCTATCCGAGTCGTGACATGAACTATCTGTATTATAGGAACTAAAATAATGAGTTTTAAAAGTAGAAAATATGAGTTTTGGCATTTTTTGAAGCTTATGTTGTTAAAAAAGTGAATATTTATACTATTTTGAGTTTTGGGTGTCGAATCTAAAAATCTATCAATTCTATTAGTTTTAAAATGTCAAATTTGGGCTAGGAGAAATTACAGAACTGAATTCGGAGTTAAAATGATGATTTTGAACCTGAAGTTGTGTTTTTAGTTGTTTTTGAAGCCAATGTTTGACATTGATCAACATTCAGAGTTCAGAAGCTCTGGTCAAAATTCTGACGTTCCAGTAGTTTCAGATGATGAAACTATCACTAGAAATGTTCTCATCATAATTTTTGGAGTTGCTAGGATAGTTTTGGTATTTTGAGTTATAAACTTGTTTATGAGAATTGCATTGGTAAATATGGCGAGAAGGCCTCGAAATTAATTTTTGATTATTCCATTGAGTTCAAATCGCTGTTTATGGCATGGATACATATTTGGTTTATTTAATTCTGATTCCGAATGAGTTCTGAAGGTCTGTTATGAATTGAGATGTTGGTTGGTTTTACTGGTGTCATTGGGAATCTGGTGCAGCTACCTTTCTTATCTGCATTCGCGGAGGTGTTGGTGTTGCTATTCTCCACTTTCGCAGACAAGGTCCCGTATTCACGGGGGTCTTTCTTTTTAGGCTCCGTATTCGTGGACCTCAATCCCGTGTTCGCGGAGGTCTTGGCTTCAAGTGCTTCGCGTTCGCGGAGTACATTTTATACCAGTACAGTGTTAAATCCAAGAAACACCATTTTTACTCCATTTTAAGACATCTTAAGATTTTGGGGTGATTTTTGACGAAGGTTTTTGAAGAATTCTTTTGGGAAAGTGTTTTAACCTCTTTTTAATTAATTTTCATGACTTTTATCTTGATTTTATCTTAAATTTCATGATTTTGGATATTTGAAATTGAGAATTTTAGTCTATGATATTGAAACTTCAAATGATGATTTCTTTTTTGATCTGAACTCGATTTTAGTGGAATATTTATCCATGAACTCTATTTGTTTTTGTGTAGAAACTGATTTTCAAGTCAATTTCCAGATTCAGGAAGTTTGAATTTAGCCCTAATTTTGCCCATAAGCATAATTTGTTCTAATAAGAGTATCAAAGTTCATCTCTTTATGCATAGTATCTATTTTTGATAGCTATTGATCGATTGGAGGTTTGAATTGTTTGAAAGCTTGTCCAAGTGCGGTTTCAACATTGAGATAGGTTCAACTAACCTTTATGGGATTGGATATGAGTTATTGGACTTGTTCATGTGATAGTTGTAAGATCTAGACTGATTCATGAGTAGATGGACTGATATGATATAATTTTGATGGAAATGTGATATCGGTTCTGTCAAAAATTAAATAAATTATGATCCTATCGATAAATTGAGATGAAATCTTGAGATTTGAGATGTTTTGGATAATATTGCGATAATATGAGGCTTGTGTCATTATTTGGGCAATTATGTGGTAATTTGATAGATTTGAGATACTTTTGAGGATCATGTGTATATTTTAGGACGAGTGAGGTCTGGTATTATTGGTTTTCCTTGACTGTTGATATAATTATGTTAATATGAGATATGATGATGGTTTGAGGCACTAGTCGTGGCACTTGATATTATTCTCCATGATTATATGAGGGTTATGTATCATTATTCTTATCGTGATGCCATTACATATATCTTGATTTATATTATTGACATGCATTTATTTTGTATTGCATTGTGCAATCCCTTGACCCGGGCAGGAGGCAAGGGTAAAGTGTTCCACCTTTGAGATACTGTATCACTTTTTATACAACCCCTTGACCAGGGAAGGAGGCAAGGGTGTGATGTACACTTTTCAAATCCCTTAACCATGGGCAGGTGGAAAAGTTGTGACATTATGATACCCTTTGACCATGGACAGGCGGCAAGGATGAGATATTGAGATACCCTTTGACCATGGGCAGGTGGCAAAATTGAGACACTTGATACATGGTCTGACAAGACCCCAATGCATTGCATCATTGTATTGATTATCTTTATCTGTTCTTATATATTGTGTACTAACCTTGTGATGCAGGTGGTAGAGACTCTAAGTTATTATATATTTTTTCGATTTCTCTTATCCAGTTGGTTAAACCTATTGGGTATATTTCGGTGTACTCACCTCTATTTTGTTTCCTCCTTGTTGATCTAGCATAGGGACTCCATCAGGGTAGTTAATTCATTCTACCAGAGTTTCCGTCCATCTATCCTAGATCTTAGCAGTGAGGCTCAGACTTTGAGTCGATGTGGATCTTTGATATTTTCTTTTTGTTGATTACTATTATAGACACTGTACTAGACATTATCAGACAACGTTGTATTTCATTTGACACAATTGTATTTACTTATTCGTACTATTTTAGATGTCCTTGTACTCATGACTCCAGGTGTTAAATTTTCATATTTAATGTTGTGCTTGTTTCCACTTTATTTTATTTTCTTTAGCTGCGATCCAATTTTGGGTCGTGACACATGATTTGAAATAATAAAGTAAAATCGAATGTCAAAACATTGATTTCATCTTATGATTTCAAATCATGAGATGAAATTGCATATCCAAATGTCTATTTGGCATTAATAATAATTGGTTATGAGTTAATGGTTTTGGGAAAGTTAACACCTTAGCCGAAAGTTTTAAATATTATACTTTTGTCATACAATATTGTAACATCCCTCATGTTTATAAGCTTGGGAAAGACTGAAGGCAGAAAAATCCCTAAAAGTTTGTTTTTACGAGCCCATTTACGACCAGTAAAATAATCCATGGGTCATAGGTGACCTCGTGGTAACTGTTAAGGAAAAGTGGAAAATTGAGGGGTTTTTGAAAGTCGGCTTATGAATTATTAGAAGGGTCATATGTCTACATACGACTCGTAGAGTGGTCTCGTAGAAAGAGGCTTAGAGGAACCTAAATATTTTCTAAGTTTGGAATTTCCCTACGAAGGAATCTACAGCCCGTTAGTTATTCCACAGGCTGTGCTATATGTTCGTGAGTCAGAACTTGCATTTTCAATAACTTAAATTTTATGACACCCTGATCTACGACTCGTGTTATGAGCTTTAAGTCATTCCACGATCTTTAAGAGGGGTCTCGTAGACGACTTTGAAAGTTATTAATGAAGGTTATTTTTGACTTTTTTAATCCTTTTAAGTCATAAACTACCACTATGGAGTGCATGTTGATATATTCACCAACCATAAGAGCTTGCAATATGTGTTTAGCCAAATGGATCTAAATCTAAGGCAATAGAGATGGTTGAATCTTTTAAAAAATTACGACATGAGTGTGATGTATCACCTCAGTAAAGCTAAGTTGTGGCTGACACATTGAGTAGAGTTTTTATGGGTAGTATTGCACATATTTAGAGTGGGAATAAAAAGTTGGTTGAAGCATTGCACCGTTTAGCTTATTTGGGTGTGAGAGTGAATAATTTGAGTAATTGTGAAATGTTGATACCAAATGGGTAGAATCATTTATGAGTGAAGAAGTTAAGACGAAGCAAGATATGGATCCTATATTGGTTGAGTTGAAGAAGTTAGTGGTTGATAACAAGGTAGAAGTCTTTTCACAAGGGGGAGATAGAGTATTCTGTTATCAAGGATAATTGTGTGTACCCGATATGGATGGACTAAGGGAGAAGATACTTGATGAAGCTCATAATTATAAGTACTCTATTAATCCAGGATCCACCAAGATGTATAAGGATTTGAGAGAAGTGTATTGGAGGAATGGTATGAAGAAGGACATAGCTAGGGACATGATGGAATATGCCAATTGTCAACAAGTGAAGGTAGAAAATCAAAGGCCTTGTGGTTTAACCCAAAATATTGAACTACCTACTTAGAAATGGGAAGAAGTGAATATGGATTTTGTTATAGGTTTGCCAAAGACTAGAAGAAATTTGACTAAATATGAGTGATTGTGGATAGAATGATGAAAATAACCCACTTTTTATTGGTGAAGACTTCTTATGGTGCCTAAGATTATGCTAAGGTCTATATTCGTGAGTTGGTAAAGTTGTATAGGGTGCCATTGCCCATCATATCAGATAGGGGTACTCAATTTACTTCTCATTTTTGGAAATTGTTTCAAATGAGTCTTGGTACGAAGGCAAAGCTAAGGTACTGTATTTCATCCTCAAACGGATGGACAAGCCAAAAGAACTATACAAACGATGGAAGATATGTTGAGGGCTTGTGTACTTGAGTTCAAAGGAAGTTTGGATGATCACCTACCTCTTATTGAGTGTGCCTATAATAATAGTTTCTATTCAAGTATTGGTATGACTCTGTTTGAAGCATTATATGATAGGTGGTGTAGGTCACCAGTGGGATGGTTTAAAATGGGAGAGATGTCCTTAATTGGACCAGATTTGGTACTTGATGCTATGGAGAAGGTGAAAGTCATAAGAGAAAAATTAAAGGCTGCCCAAAATCGTCAAAAGTCATATACCGGTGTAAGAATGAGAGAATTAGAATTTAATAAAGGTGATTAGGTGTATTTGAAAGTTTTCCTAATGAAAGGAATGATGTGTTTTGGTAAGAAAGGAAAATTGAGTCCTAGATATGTGAGAACTTATGAGATAGTGAAGAAAGTTGGGAAGGTAGCTTATGAACTAGATTTGCCTATGAGATTAACTATGGTTCATCCGGTGTTCTATATTTCTATGCGAAGGAAATGCATGAGTGATCCAAATTCTATTATTCCATTGAAGGATGTGACTATTAAGGAAAATCTAACTTATGAAGAAGTATGGATTGAGGTTTGGACCGACAACTAAAGAAATTGAGGAACAAAGTGGTAGCATTCATTAAGATGTTATGGAGAAACCAACAAAGTGAAAGTGCTACTTGGGAGGCTAAGGCAGATATGATGAAACGATACCCTTATCTCTTTTTTTCTACTCAAGCTTAAGGTACTTAATGTGATCTATCCCTTTGAAATTCTCACGAATGTGTAAATCTTGCTAAGTTGCATGCATGCACGACCATGAAACTATTTTTGAATGATATTTGATACATAAATTTGATGATTTTATGAAAATGATGATTAAGTTACATTTTTAAATTTTTCCTATGATGATGATCCTATTTTTACTCTATTCCAGCATAATTCTGTCTCATTTGAGGATGAATGATCTCAAGGGGGAGATATTGTAACACCCCTCATATTTATAAGCTTGAGAAAAAGTAAAGGCAGAAAATTCCCTGAATGCTTGACTTTACATGCCTATCTACAACCCATAAAATAATCCACGAATCGTAGGTGTCCTCGTGGTAACTGCTAAGGAAAAATAGAAAATTGAGGAATTTCTGAAAGTCTTATTACGAATTATCAGACGGGCCGTATGTAGAGTATGTCTACATACGACCCATAGAGTGGTCTCATAAAAAGAGGCCTAGAGGAACCTAAATATTTTCTAAGTGTGGACTTACCCTACAAAGGACTCTGCGACCCGTAAGTTATTCCACGAGTTGTGTTGTACGTTTGTGAGTTAGAACCTGCAATTACAGTAGCTCAACCTTTATGACACCCTGTCCATGACTCGTGTTATGAGCCATAAGCCATACCATGACCAGTAAGAAGGGTCTCGTGGATGGCTCCAACAATTTTTAATGAAGGGTGTTTTTTATTTTTCCAATCCTTATAAGCCCTAAACTATGCTATTTTGGATACCCTAACTACCCTAACCAACTTAGTACCTATAAGAACTATTCCTAATTCGTTCAAAGACTTCAATTCTAAAATTTCTAGGGACTGTACTTGGGATATTTGCTAAGGCAAGGCACCGAGGGACCCCAAACGGATTGTGTGCCACTTGATGGTCCGTGTGGGGATCTTGTATGGCCTCCCACGAGGTATGGTGAAGTATTTCATAAAGGTCTCATCCTAAGGAATGGTTCTAAGTATAAGGTTAACGTTTCAGAACTTGTGTCACCTAGACGGAAGTCCTTACGGTCTGTTTGGCTCTTGATGGTTTGTGTGACCTTCAGTGGAAGCACCCTTGGGTTGAAGAATTTTATTGCTGAAATTTTCTAAGTTGTCTCATGGATGCCTTTACGGCCCGTGTGACACAACACAACCCATGAAGCCTCCTTTTGACCCTGTCAACCTTTTTTTACACTCATTTCATTAATGATTTGTTTGTAATTTTTGTAATTTTCTAAGGCTATTTTAGACTTCCTAAGCCTTCCTAAACATCTGATTTAGCCTATACACCTCTCTTCTCTCATTCAAATTCATTCAACACTTAGAATATTCAAACTCTTTCTTCTAATAGCTCTCTTTCAAGTGTAACTTGAAGATTTAACATGGAACTCAAAGAGGTATTCTTCTTCAATCATTTTTCTCTCTAAGGCTTCTAGTCATATAAGGTATGTGGGATTGATTCATGGTCCCCTTTCAACCATGAAGCCCCCAATTTCTACTTTTCTCAATTTCCATGAAATTCAAGCTTACTTTGAATATGGGTCTTTTAAATTAGTGTTGATTTAATTAAATTGAAGTATGAGCTGTACTTATTTGATTATTTTAAAGTGATTTAATTTCAATTATGATTAATTGCATTAAGGTTTTGAAAGTCCAATTATGCATGTCTCTTTAAGCTTTAAATCTATGCATGGGTAATGTTATTTGAGTTTTAATTGTTGATTTAATTATGAATTTCATATGGATTCTTCCTATTATGAGTTTTAACTTATTAATTCTAATTGCTCATGCTATTCTAATCATCATTCATGGCATTTGTATAAATGAACATTGATTTCTATGAAGTATATGTGTGGGTTAAGCCCAACCTTGATTATGACTATAATTTTGAACAAACGTGGATATGACAAGCTTATGATCATAAATATGTATATGATTTGGCTCTTTGAGCAACTCCGTATGTTTTCACCAATATGTATAAATTTTGATAAGCTATTCCTATGCATGGATTATGGCATGAAAGTGTGATTTGACTTTTTAGCTCAAGTATGAAATGAATTGAACTATCTTTGGCTTTTAAGCCTAAATATGCATTGTTATGATTTTAAAGACTTTCCCTCTTTTTGAAAAGCATGTATATGTATTTTCGTGGGATGTTGACCTAACACCAAATGGTATTATAGTAGTAAATGGGTTATTCCTAAGGGTCCCACTCCTTTCTCTTGAACTACGTGCCAGCATAGGGCCCCTTTATGGGATAATTATGATATGACTTGAAAATTCTTCTAAAAATATGGATCGTAAGGAAGATGGTCATCACACCAAAACAATAGGTCGTAAGGTGTGATATGGGATACCCTTGGCAAGTAGTCCACCCTCATTCTAATGCGGGGGCTTGATATCAGGAATTTATGTATTAGTTTGCATGAATTATGATGTTGGTTACGATCTCATCCTCGATATGTTAATCATTATAGAATTCATTCATCATGAATTTTATGACATATTGATGTATTATTCATTCTTATATGATTCATTCTATATATATGTGCCCTTGTCATCTAACATTAATTTGCAGGATTACATGTTCATAACATTTGCATGCCCACATACTTAGTACATTCAAATGTAATAACACATGTTCTTTTGCCTATATGATCTAACCATGTAGGGACCAAAGAATATCATCTTCCACCTATTAACGGCTAGCTTGTTCGACAAAGAGTTACGTGTGGTGAGTCCTATCATCCAAGGACGAGCCATCTTCTATCTACCTACTATGATTATGATGTTTATTTCTTTGCTTTGAGGGTGAGCCCGGGACGTGTCTTGGCCCCCAACCTATTCTGGACTAGAGGCATTGTTGGACATCTTGTAGTCTATTGTACGAATTATGCTATGTGTATCTTTGAGATGTTATGACTATGTACTATGTACTGATGATATGACTATATAATATGAGATAATGTGGAAAGTCCTAAGTCCTATGTCCCCATAGCTTGAGTCTTCCTTACGTGTCCCTTAGTTTTATGTGCTATGTGAATCCATGTAAATCCCTATCCCTATGATGTCCGCATAGCATGAGTCATACTTACTCACCCCGTAGAACTATGTATTTAATGTATATCTATGCTCTTCTGAATTGATGATGTGCGAATGCATGTTATAAGGCTTGTTTGGGAACTCTCAGGTTCCCATTGCCCATGTCACTCCTAGGCCCTACCCCTGGATCATGAAAAAATCTTCTTTTTATAAAAGTTGTATGATAATTACTTATGGGATTTTAAGCTATGATTTCTAATGAATGGATTATGATTTCTACATGATGATTGAAACTACTTACGCATGAAATATGGTGAATTTTATGATGTATATAATTTTCAAGAAAAAGTATACGATTTCAAAGTATGCATGATTAAGGTTTAATGATTTGATGTGATTTCCTTTACTAATGATCCAAATTGATTTTAAATGCATGTTTTACTCTATGAATCCTATTCAATTGCATAATTTGGACTCAATTGTCCATGAGCTCATACTTAGCCCCAGTCTATCATGATAAAGCCATGGAGTTTCATCATTATGATCTCAAGTATGTAAAAGCATATTTTATGACAATGATGATACTATGATAAAGAGGGTCATGAAAACCCTAAATGTTTATGACGACAATGTTAAGGTGGAGAATGTCTACCCACACTATGATGAAAATAAAGTAAATGGACTATTCTTATGGTATGATGTTTTATGAAAGATATGATGACTATTTATGAATTATGAAAGCATACATTTGATGAAGTACGAACTCTGTTGAAAGTTATATATATATGCATAATTTAAAGTATTTCATGGGATATGACTTAGCACCGAGAGAGATTTGATAGATATCATAGTCCCATAACTATTTGCCACCATAGGAATGATGTTTATGTTTATATGCCTTAAAGGTGTGCTAATGGATCCATAAAGGTTTTTAATGGACACTCACTGTGTTAGGATAGAGCCTAAAAGGTAGGGTCAAATGATGGCTCTCGCCGTGCTAGGATAGAGCCTATAGGGTGAGAATAGAGTTTACCTTGGCAAAGTAGACTCCTCTTAACTCGATGAGAGTGGACATTGGGATTCCATGTAATAGCTCCATGGTCTTATGAATGTCAGTTATGGTCTTATTTACACATATGTATATAGAGATGATAAATGAATTTTTACGATATCTCCTAATATGATTTTAAACTTGCATGCTTATGCATATTGTACCCTTATTTTATTGATGATGATTATGCATATTGATATTATTGTGTTGTCCCTTAATTCATGGAATACCTACATACTTAGTTCATTTTATGTACTAACACATGCTTCTTTATCTATATGACCTAATCATGTAGGGCCAGACGACGAGGAGACCATTCTATTTCGTGGCTAATTTCTGGATATTGAGCTTGAAGACTTGTTGGTGAGTGACCATGCTAGGGGAACAAGCCTTATGATATTTCTTTTATGTTGAGACTTAATCTTCTTTTTTTTCTGTACATCTTAAGAGTGTGCTAATAAGCTATGTGCTAGACCCCGCCATGATCTATTATGTAGAGACATGATTTGGACTAAGGATGAATGTATATTCCCTACAGAAATTATGACATGTATTTTCGATATACTTTCGCTTGCTTGTTTTCTTATGTATGCTTATTTTACCTTATGAATGCTTATGTAATGAATACGAAGCTTGGATGGGATGTTTTCGGGTGTCACATTCGCCGTGTCACGGCTAGACCCTAGGTTCAGATCGTGATAAATATACTCTGTCAGTTTAAAAAAGAATTACATCATTTCCTTTTTAGTATGTTTAAAAAAGAATGATCCTTTTTTTGACAAAACTTTAATTTCAACCTTTCACATGGCATGTTAAATGTCATAAGATTAAAGGACATTTTAGTACATTTGACATAATTTTAATTTAGGACCACAGGATTGAAAAGTCTTCTTCATTTTTTAAATTCGCACCAAGTCGAACTAGACTATTCTTTTTAAAACTGAAAGAGTAATACAATTATTTTTTAAAAAGAATAAAATCACCAGTCATCTATTTTTGCTATCATTCAGACCACCAACGTCTTCTCTTTCCTTTCATCCGCCCACTCTTTCATTTATCCTTATTTTTTTGAATATTTTCCTCCATTTCTCGCTTGAAACATAATTTTCTCATCTTCGCCATTTTTCTCTCAAAGACACAATCTGTAGGGGTCCATCCCATGCCATAACCTTTTCTATGCTGCAAATTTTACAAAAATAATTAGAGACTCAAAAGTGTGAATTTGGCAGTTGAAAAATCTCAACAACCAAAAGATCACATTTTTGTCAAATCAAATCTCATCAACAAACCTACCAAAGTATGAACTATTGATTTATCATGATGTCATTGATGACACCAATGGGGATTAAAAAATTATAAATAGAGTACTCCTACTCATTTGTAAGTACTCACCAAGATTGGAGAGAAAAATACTAGAGAGCATTTTTTATGATATATACCATAGACTATATAAGAAAATAATCTTTGAAGAAAAATAGAGCGTGCACAATATTTTAGTGAGGTGTAAAATCAAAAGAGGTTTATTTTTTGAGTATGTGGATCCACTAGGTAGGCTATATTGATAAATAATTCTATGGTGGCAACATAGTTATGGAACTAGAGATTGCTACTATAGACTCCAGGTCGAGTTTTCACCTCAAAGGCCACTCGGTGCTAAATCAATGTCCCATGAAATATATCTCATAAAACTCATACTTATTATGACTTCATTAGCTTGTCATAAATCATAGTTTGTAGTTTTTATAAGCTTGTCATGTAGGAAAAACAAATTCATAACTATCGATCCAAATCATAGAATAGCCCAATTGCATGTGATTCATGTAACTTAGATGTCGGCCTTCCATCATTACGAATTCTACCTCCATACGGAGTGTCATTAGGGTCTTTGATCACCCTTATCATAAACTTGCTTGAAGACTTAAAATTTCATAATCACAATCTTGTAAGTAAAACTTAGGGCAAAGTATGGTTTACATAATTGACTTGAAATCATGAAATTTGATTAAAAACATACATAATCATATCAAATAGTATCAATTGAATCAATGTTGAAAGAACCCATATAGGATCTCATAAACCTTAGATAACATGTAGTAGAATTCACTTGTAAACCACGAAAATAATGTGATTAATAATAATTCATGTATAATTAGATAAGTAATCATAGTATAAATCATAATTCATGCAATTGAAATTGAGATAATAAAAACTCATAAAATAAATACTTGAAATTGAATGAAAAAGTAAGAAATATTTTGGGATACAGGATGAAAGGGACCCATGGATGAATACCCACATTCCTTGGTTAACTTGCTTGTAGAAAATTGGAATTTGAATGGTGGAACTTGAAACCCTACGTTGATTGCTTCAATGGAGCTTGAGGGGGAATAAGCTTGGGAGAATTTGAGTACTCAAGAGGCTTGAGTGAGAATGAGCTAAGATTATGAGGGCCGAGATGGTTGTTGGGTAGTTATAGGATCAAAATGACGTAGTTTAGGGGTTAGGAGGGTAAAAAATATAAAAAATATCCTTAATGAAAATATGTTGGACTGGGTCTAGGAGACCCTTCTATAGGTCGTAGACCCATGCATGACTCGTACATTGGGAATTTCATACTTCTAGTCAACTTTGATGGCTCAGGATCCCAAACTATGTGACCTTTTTATGACCCGTAAATGGTTCTATGGACCTGACCTATTGCTCTGTAGAACAAATTACTGGAGCCTTGAATCTAGGTCCAAAATCATGAACAACTTGAATAGCTCGTGAACACCCCTCGTAGAAATTGTTCATCAAAACGTTGGCTACTAAAATTTACACTTCAACCAACAAGCCTGACATACAACCCATATAACTTTCTATGGCTCATAAAGAAACCTCGTAATTTTTTCAACACTTGGTCAAATTTTCAATTTCAGGACCCCATTTATGAACACGTATTACAACCCTTCAAGACATTCATGATCTATAAATGCTACTCGTACTTCATTCAAAAAATTTCAAGTCTAAGAGTCACCTACGAGACCCCATCTATGACCCATATAACACTGTACGAGTCATAGCTTAGATTCATGATTCTTGTACTAGTGCCAAATTTAAATTTTCCTCCATATTTCGAATCTCCAACTTGTGGGTTATTACACCCATTGCTTATGTTGATCTTTACTTTGACCTTGGTACCTCCTTGCACATTGTGCCCCTCGACTTAGGCAAAATGCATAAGTTGAGGATGGCTACCGTATGCAGTCCTGATTCATCATAGGATAATATATATCTTAACTCAGGCAAAATGCCTAAATTGAGGGTGACTACTATAAAGAAAAAAATAATGAGGTATAAAAAGAGATGAGTAGTGCAAAGAAAAAAGAAATAAAAAAATATGTGATATGAATGTAACAAGAAAACCTAGAAAAAGTAAAGATAAGAAAGAAGAAAAGAAATAGGAAGGAACAAATCAATATAAAAAAGATAGTGTCATATCCAAAGTCATAGAAAAGTATCAAAAAAGGAAAAATACAAATATGTCATGGTTAGAAAGGTTAGATAAGTGATGTTAAAGTAGTTTAGTGCCAAGGAGGAAATATTAGTCACTATTCTCAAAATATACCACGCATGTCCTTGAGCCTACATTATAATCCGAGAAAGTCCTATAGTGATCCTAATCCATCTGTTCAAATGTAACAACCCGAAAATTTTTGAAATCTCCTTATGGTTAGCCTTATATGATGTACTACTGGTCATGGTTAAGTTTTGGTAGCCACGGGTTGAGTTTAAGTGGTTGAACGCAAAATGGGCTAGTTGGTGGCCTAGAGGGACAGTTTTAGCAGTGTACTTAAAACAGTCATAACTTTTGATTTAGGATGAACCATGTGAGATACAATATATCCAATTGAAGTTCTTTGAGTCCGCTTTGCAACACAAGTGGTTTCACTCAATTTGGACTTCCGGTGAGGGAGATATGGCCCAAACAGTGAGACTGTCTGAAATTCAAAAACCATTGGAGATAGGCACAGACAAGTGGCCAAGGACATTGACACGGACCGTGAAACTTTGCACTATCCGTCTAGTGCCTCGTGGAATGTCGCAGTAATCTTGGGGTGGCCTGGAAAAACCCCTAAGCCAAATGTAAGTCAATGGAACCTTGGTCGGTCCGTTTGACACTTAAGGAGCCGTCCACTGTACCGTGAAGTTGGACAGTGGCTAGGTCAAGGCTTGGCTTATGATTTTGAGTCTAAGTGAGGTTAGACGATGTCTTACATGGACAGTCACAAGTTGAACGGACCATTTAGTGGTTCGTGAAGTGTAACAGAAAGTCCTCCGAGAGTTCGTGTGAAGATTATGCTAAGTGCCACTGGACAGCCAAGTTGACAGCTCGTGTGCCAGTAAACGGCACTGTAGCTACCATTTGGGCACTGTGTTCAGTGAAAAGTTCCATTTTATTTATGGTATTTTCGTGATTTAATATTTCCCTAAGCCCCCTTTTGGTCCCTTAAGGTATCCTAAACC
>JBCEWC010015477.1:0-13705 GCA_038996855.1 Solanum aculeatissimum
TTTCCACACGAAATCTCGAAGGGCTCTCTGTCACGTTTGACGAGCAGCCAAACGGACCGTCTAAGGTGAGACGGCCCATGTCATGTACCGTCTGACCCTCCTTAACTTCAATAACATCAACCAAGCCATGGCCTAGCCACTGCCTCACTTAACAAGGCAGTGAACGGGCCGTTAAATGCCAAATGACCCGTTAAGGATCCCGTCAACCCACACTTAGCTTTGGGGTGGTTCCAAGCCACCCCTAGCTCACTGGAACATCACACAACACCCTAGACGGACCGTTCAAAGTTTAACGGTCCGTGTCAATGTCCTTGGCCATTTTTCCGAGCCTATCTCTAATGGTTTCCGAATTTTAGACAGTCTCATTATTTGGGACATATCTCCCTCATCTGATATCCAAATGGAGTGAAACCACTTTTGTTGCAAAGATAACTCAAAGAGAGTCAATTGTATATGTAATAGATCACATGGTTCTTCCCACATCAAAAGTTATGACTATTTTACGTTGACTGTCAAAACTGTCCCTCTAGGCCACTTTCTAGCCCAATTTGCATTTGGCCACTTAAACTCAACCCGTGGCCACCAAAACTCATACATGGCATGTATTACATCATAGAATTCCAACCATAAGTAGATTTCAAAAATTGTCGGGTTGTTACAGGTTCAGATATTATGATACCCCTTGACCATAGGCAGGTGGCAAGGTTGATATTGTGAAACCCTTTTTATTACGAGCAAGTGGCAAGATTGAGATATTGTGATATTTCTTGACCACGGGAAGGTTGCAAGGTTAAAACATTGTGATACTTCTTGACAACCGGTAGGTGGTAAGGTTGTGAGATATTTTGTATATCGCTTGATGAGTTCTATGCATTGTGTTCATTCTCTCATTATATTATACCATTGGTGATTATGGAGATCTTATCGTGCCACTATGTATATTTCTATTATCCACTAACCTTTTTGGATGCAGGTGATAGTATTCTTCGTTATTACATATCTCATTCCATCTCTCTTACCTAGTCGGTTGAACCTACTAGTACATTTTGGTGTACTCACCCCTACTCTATTTCCTCCCTACAGATCAATCACAGGGCCCACATAGTGTAGTTGATTTATTCTAGCTGAATCATTATCTATCTGCCCAGAGCTTAGGGTGAGGTTCAGACTTTGAGTCACCGTGGATCTTTCAGATTTTCTTTATTACTTTTATTTCAGACTTTGTATCAGATATTATGAGACATCCTTGTATTTGCGTTTGAGATAGTTTTACTTACTCTTCAGTACTATTTTAGATGCTCTTGTAATAAGACTCCAGGTTTTGGGGTTTTCTTATGATATGTTGTGATGGTTTTCATTTTATTTTATCCTTCTTTAGTCGCAATCTTTTTTTTGGTTGTGACTGCCAATCATCCTTCTTCTCATCCAACTCAAAGTACCTTTTGGACTCTCTCTCCTCATTTCATTCTTGCTCACATGCTTCCTCGATCAATACCTTGAACATACATCTACTTTGAAGCTTTGCAAAATGCAGAATATGATAAAATAGGAAAGTTTGACCTGAATGCACTACAACAAAATATTCATGACTTGGAAAAGAAAATGTTCATGACTTGAGGTACATGAAGCTATTTTTACATCCAAGAGTTGAATTACCATCAGGGTTCAAAGTCCTAAAATTCAACATGTTTGACGGACATGGAGATCCAACTACATATCTCAAGGATTATTATAGCAGATTAGTGGGCGTTTAAAATAATGAAGCTCTTTAAATGAGATTATTTATTCAGAGTTTGTCAGGGATGGCTTTCACTTGGTACGTCAAACATGAATTTGACAAGGGGTTGGCATAGGAAGATATGGCTCGAGACATTGTAGAGCAATAAAGATTCAATATCAAATATGATTTTATAATGCTTGATTTGCTCGAGGTAATGAGAATGTTTCATGAATCGTTTGACGAATATGTCAGACAGTGGAGATTAGAGGATTCTAAAATGCATCATCTACCACATGAGAAGGAGTTAGTCCCAAGGTAAGGAAGCCTCGCACATTTACCCCATTAAGTGAGACATTAACTAGTATTTTTTAAAGATTATGGGCTCAAGGACTTTTGAAACCAAGAAAAGGATGGATTCTTGTACATTCTTTTTCAACTGTTGATCTAACTATGAAATGTCTGTATCACTCAAATATTCAAGGTCATGATATCGAGAAATATCAAGCATTGAGGAATAAGATTCAAAATTTGATTGAAAAATAAAAAGTGATAGTGTGACAAGGGCCATTAAACAACAATTGCAACTCAACTATGATGAATGTTGTTATTGTTCAAGGCGATCCTATAGGGCATTTTTCAAAGAAGCGCAAATCATATCAAAAAAATTGATAAGGAGTGGATTCTCATGCTTAAAGTGCCTTTTCTCCCTATTCACTTTATCAAGAAAGTTTTATTTTATTTTATTCCTTTCTCTTGTATTCTGAATTACGTTTGACCTAATTTCCTTTTTTCAATATGTAGGCAGCCGATTATTGGGTCTGATATCTATCAATAAAATAAATTTCCTCTATAGACAATACAATCAAATTCTTCAAATTGAATCTAGAGCTGATTGACCTAACTTCTAGACATAACTGTCATGTAAATTCAAAATTAAGCCTTAGTGTTCAAATACAAGAAAATCACTTTCTTTTTTAACTAATAATTTTCTTTGAGTGAAGCAAGAATATAAAGATTTCATAGTCAAACTAGGGCAGAATTTTTGAGGTCCCTCAAAAATTCATGAGTATACAACATTTTCAATACATGAGAAATAAGAGTATTATATGTTCATAACTGGGGAAATTTTTTTTGAGGATTTGTCAAAACTTTTATCACAACAGAATGCAACTTTTAACACCATAAGACTAAAAACAGCCAAAGGTATGGTCCAATCTTGTCCTTTAAAATTAATGACTTTTTCTTTGAATGCAAAAATAGGTAATATTTGTGCCTACTATTAGATCTGACATAAAGAGCTAGCATTTGATTTGTATTATTATTTGGATCAAGCTACTATTTGGGCCTTCTAAAAATCAAGTTACCAATATTATTTGAATTCTTCTACAATTAATCATGCTACTACATCTAGGTTCATCCACCTTATAATAGGAAATTTAGGTTCATTATCTTACAATAGAACATTTAGGCTCATCCGCCTCATAATAGAACATTTTGGTTTGTCCACAACATAATAGGGCATTCAGACTCATCCGCCTTATAGTAGGATATTTAGGCTTGTTTGCCTTACAATAGAACACTTAGGCTAGTTCACCTTACAACATGATATTTACACCCATTCACCTTATAATAGAGAATGTAGGTTTGTTCGCCTTAAAATAAACTTTTAGGTTAGTCCATCTTACAATTAGATGTTTAGGCTCGTCCGCCTTACAATTAGATGTTTAGGCTCGTCCGCCTTACAATAGGACATTTTAGGTTCGTCTGCCTTATATAGGACATTCAAGTTCGTCCTCCTTATAATAGGATGGATTGGCAAGTCCACCTTACAATAGGACATTCAGTCTTGTCCGACTTATAATAGGATATCTAGGCTCATAAGTCTTTTAACAAGGTGGGCGCGAGTGATGAGTCCGCAGTTGGATTCATATAGTGCTTAAACTGCATAAATGTTATCCTCAATGTGTTCTTTTATCTCATATATAAATCAAATTGTGTGTTTGATGCTAGAAATAAGGAAGAAGATGTCTGTAAGGACAAGTCTTAGAAAAATAGGACAAAAGGAGAAAAATTACAAAACAATGATGGAAATTGGTTATCGTCGAACACTTCGACAGATCATTGAATTACTACACTGACCACCTTTTATTGTAGTATCCAACCCAAAGTGTTATGTGAATAAGTACGTCCAAAGTATCAATTCGGTGGATCATCAAATAAGTTCAACAATCAATAGTTATGTTACCCAAGTTTATAGAAATTGGCAAGCAAGGAATGAAGAATTGAGGCCCAAAAAGGCAATGCAAGTCATAATTTGGTAGATCACCAAAGAAATTCAGTGATGCACAGTTCCATCTCCTAATGTTACATATTCTAAGAGTTCAAGAGTGATTCAAAAAGGTGGTCTCGTCCACATTTGGTGGATCATCAAATGTGTTCGGCAGTGGTCAACTTTGACCACCAAATGTTGACACGTGAAGAAATTAAGAGTATTTTCATTTGAAGTTTAAAAGGAAAGGGTTAGGACTTTTTTAGGTTTTACACTGAGATCCTTGGTACTGCACTTTACACATTCTAGAGAGAAAAAAGGTACATGCATCAAAAAATACTTGTTGCTTGAGAGAAGGGTTTTATACTTAGCTTGAGGGTGAAGAATTTAAGAGAAGAAGAGGATTTGTCATCAATATTTCTTTAAATTCTAGAATCTGTTGTCATGAATAATCTTTTTGGTAACTTTATTTTTATTTTAGACATGAGTGGTAAAAAAACACCCATGTTAGGGATGTGCTTATTAGTTTAATATTGATTTTCTCACTATGAGTTTCTGATTTAATTAAATTTTATGTTCTAGTTTGATGTGGGTTTGTATTTTCCTGCACCGCACCTGCATTTATAAATCTATGGTTGCAAACTTAGATTCTTGTTTAGATCATTGAATATTGTATGAAAGTGAGTATTCAAAGTGGAAGGATTGTACAATAGTCTTGGATATACGTATTGGGATTGAATTCTGAAATAGGTTTCAATTGACTAAAGTATTAGATTGTTTAGTTGTAAATTTGTACAAGTTTCATCAGCTCTTGTATGTATCGCGTATGAAGTCTTAACTGATTCATATCGATATGTCATAATTGACTTAACCATAGTTATGGTTACAAACTTTCTAGCCTACCCACAAGTAAATTATCCATAGGATTTAATATTAGAGACCCACGTATTGGAATCACATTTAATTGAACACATCCCTAACATGTTTCCTTCTCTTTATTCTAATTCAATTGTTACATTGCAAAACTAGTTGAATTTTTGTTATTACAATCAAATTTAAAATGACTACAATAATTGGTTTAATTAATTACTTCAAGGTTAGAATTAAACAATTCTCAATCGTTGTGGGTTCGACCTCGACTCATAGTTGGGTAATTATATTGCCAATGATCGTCTATATTTCTATATGGAGGTGTGTTTGAATTCTTTCAAAAATGGTGCCATTGCTAAGGATTGGCATTTGATTCTTTGGTTAGAGTGTTAGTTTGAATTTCTTTTTAGTAGTGATTCCTTTTAATTTTCTATTTTGCAGTTTTGGTTATCTTTTTAGGTAGAAATATGAGTGAGCAAGGATATATTGCAAGTGATGTTGGGATAATGAATGAGGGATATCAAAGAGGAGAGTCTCAAGCTATGAATATGGGGAGGGATGGACCAATTCGCCTACCTCCATTGGACGGTAATTCCAATTTCCATGTGATGAGCTTGATGCTCAACTTCTACAAATGAAGGGTTTATTTAGAGAGTTCTCTCAAAAAAACTCTCTTGAGCACTTGAGAAATTTTGTAGACGTGTGTGAATTATTTACTTTCTGGGGCGTCATATAAGAGTCCATAAGTTTGCGATTATTCCCTTTTCCCCTTATTGGTGAGGCTTTTCATTAGTTGGTGGAATTACCTCGTGGCTCTATTACCTCTTGGGATGAGTTGATTGATGCATTCCTTGAGATATTCTTTCTAGCATAAAACTTCTCCAAGTCCATGATGAGATTATGAATTACAAAATCCAAGATGATGAACCCTTGTATGAGACTTGGCTTTAGTTTTAAAAGACATTGTTGTGATGTTCGGACCATGGCCTCCCGGACAAAGTATTATTACAAATATTCTATCAAAGCCTTAATAATACTAACAAGGCGGTGGTTGATCAATTAGTTGGTGGTGGTATTATGAGGCAACCTTATGTAGTGGCTTCGGCATTGTTAGAACAAATAGAAAAGACCAACTAAGCATGGCCTACTCAAAAAGATTAAGTCATCTTCACTTCTTCAGGTGTGACTACAAAAATGATCTATAAGGACCAAGAGCGTGATGAGAATATGGCTAAAATGATGACATGGTTTGACCTTATTACAAAGCATGTTATGGGGCCTCCTCCAAGAGGTAACCATAAGAATGTTAATATGTTAGGTGTTGTGGAGAATGATGATGATGTAACTTTTGAAGCACTCTATAATAAAGAGGTTAAATATGTTGGTAACCAAATGGTGGGTTCTCAACCGGCCTTTCAAAGGCAAGTTGAGAATCAAAGTTGGATGAATAATAGAGATGGTAATTAGAGGGATCGAGATTGGAGGGATAGAAATATTAATTGGAGTGATCGTGAATTCGAGAGAGAGAAGTATATTCCACCTCATGATTGGGTCAACCCAAAGCACCCCACTTATCATCTACAGAATTGTTAGATATAAGACATATTTTCTATGATCCTGAACAAGGCTGAAGGGACCGACAAGGTGATGAAAGAAATAAAGTCCAACTTCTTGGCTTTGAACCTAACCATGACTTCTCATATGGCTTCTATCAAGAAATTGGAGACTCAATTTAGTAATATCTCGGCCCACTTGAACCCTCATTTTAAAGGGGGTTTTCCTAGTGACACGATGGTAAATCCAAAGAATGACACGCCACAATGCATGGTTTTTTCTACTCGGAGTGGCAAGGTGGTTAGGGATGTGCCCCATATTATTGATGTGGTTGCGGGTGATAAGGCTAAGGCTCCAGTTGTTGATGATGCCTATGATGTTGTTGATAATGTTGAAGAGGTGCAACAAGATACTACTCCTAGTCGTGTTAATCCCAGGAGTGATTGTGCTTCTAAGAAGGGGGGAGGGATCCAAAAGTAATCCTCTCGATGCCCCAAAGTTGAAAGCTCCAAATATGAAATCAACCCTTCGTTTCCACAAAGGCTGAAGAAGGTTAATGAGGATTCTAAGTTCCATAAATTTTTATCTATGTTCAAGAATTTGGCCATCAATATTCCTTTGGTGGATGCATTGTTGGAGATGTCGGGGTATGCAAAATTTATGAAGGAGCTAGTTACCAAAAAGCAAAATCTTGAGTTTGAGAGTATTGAAGTCTCCCATCATTATAGTGCGGTGATGTCAACCAATATGGTAACTAAGAAAGATGACCCTGGTACTTTCACTATCCCTTGTACTATTGGTGTCTACCAATGTTTTAGGGCATTGTGTGATCTTGGAGCTAGTATCAACTTGATGCCCCTTGAAATATTCAAGCAATTTGTATTGGAACTCCTTCACCAACAACTATGAGACTTTTGATGGTGGATCGATCTATTACGAAGTCGGTTGGTATCTTGTATGATGTTCTTGTAAAAGTGGAAAACAAATTTTGTCTAATTTGTGATACTTGATTGTGATATAGATATTGAGATCTCAATTATTTTGAGAAGGTCATTTCTAGCTATTGAAAGAGCACTAGTTGATGTTGAATGTGATGAATTGAATGTTCGGGTAAATGATGAAGAAGTCATATTTAATATTTGCAAATCCAAGAAGCAACCAAAAGAATAGCAGGTTGTTTCTTATGTTAATATGGTTGAGAATGTTGTTTCCAATGTTGAGGAAGCAATGAACCTAGGAAAATCTTTGGTGGCAGTGTTGCGTAATTATAATGGTGAAATTATTGAAGACAACTTCGAGGTGTGTGCAACATTAGCTTGATTTGAACAACTGGGAGAGTCCCCCTGCCATGATTTCCATCGAAAATCCCCCTAAGCTTAAATTAAAAGCTCTTCCATCACATTTGAAATTTCTATTCTTGGGGAGTGGTGAGATACTTTCAGTAATTGTGGCATCTGATTTTATTGATCATCAAGTGTAAACGATGATTAGAGTGTTGACAAAGTTTATTAAAGCGATCGGGTGGAGTATTGCATATATTGTTGGAATACCTATGGGTATTTGTTCCCATAAAATCAACATGATAAAGGATTGCAAGTCGAGTATTGAGACTCAAAGGTGACTCAACCCACTAATGCAAGAAGTACTAAAGAAAGAGATAATCAAGTGGTTGAATACAGGTGTTATTTATCCTATTTTGAATAGTATGTGGGTGAGTCTAGTGCAATGTGTGTCTAAAAAAAGGGGAGTGACTGTGGTGAAAAATTATAAAGAGCAACTTATTTATACAATACTAGTGACGGAACGGTGAGTATGTATAGATTATCGACATTTGAATTCATGGATGGAGAAAGCTCACTTTCTCGTGTCATTCATGGATCAAATATTGGATCGTCCTGCCAATAGAGGTTGGTAATGCCTTTTAGATGGATATTCCGATTACAACCAAATTTCCATTGCTCCCTAAGATCAAGAGAAAACCACTTTCATGTGTCTCTGTGGCACGTTTTCTTTGAAAAGTACGTTCTTTGGGATATGCAATGCACTTACCACTTTTCAAAGATGTATGCTCTTTATTTTTGTTGATATGGTCGAAGATTCAATGGATGCATTTATGGATGATATTTTTGTGGTTAGGGGTGATACTTTTGAAGGTTTCCTAATTCAATTGGAAAAGGTATTGTAGTGATGTGTGGTGACAAATTTGGTTTTGAATTGGATAAAGTGTCATTTCATGGTGAAAGGAGTCATTGTTCTTGGTCATAATATTTCGAGAAATGGTTTGCAAGTGTAATAAGAAAAGGTTGATGTTATTGCCAAACTTCCTCCTCCTATCACAATCAAAGGGGTGGGGAGTTTTCTTGGGCATGCGAGTTTATATAGAAGGTTCATTAAACATTTTTCAAAAATTACTAATCCAATGTGCAAGCTCTATGGAAAGGATTGTCCATTTGATTTCAATGAAACATGTTTGAAATTCTTCAATGATTTGAAAGAGAGGCTTGTAATAGCACCAACAATTGTTGCCTCGGATTGGAATCTCCTATTAAAAATCATGAATGATGCTAGAGGGTGTGCTTTGGGTGCAGTACTTGGTCAAAGAAAGGATAAGTTATTTCATACGATTTATTATACATCCAAGACATTGAATACGGCTCAGAATAATTTCACCGTAATCGAATAAGAACTTTTTGCAGTTGTTTATACATTCAAAAAGTTTTGAGCATATCTACTTGGGTCTAAGGTTGTGGTTCACACCGATGATGATGCTTTGTTGTATTTGATGGCTAAGAAAGAAGTCAAGCCAAGGTTAATTTGGTGGATTCTATTACTTCAAGAATTTGACTTCAAGGTGAAAGATCGAAAGGGATGTGAAAACCAAGTGGCTGACCATTTTTCTCACCTTGAGCCTAATGTAGTAGATAAGGGAGGCATTGATATTGATGATTTATTTTTTGATGAAACCGTAATGGCTATTTCACAAAGTCAAGTTCCTTAGTATGCAGATTATGCTAATTATCTTGTTTGTGGAATATTGCTTGATGGTTTTAGCTATAATCAAAAGAAGCAATTCTTGTTTGATGTGAAAAGATACTTTTGGGATAACCATTCTTATTCAAGGAATGTGCTGACAACATGGTGAGGAGATGTGTTTCGAAGGTATTAATGAATGATATTCTTGATACATATCACACCGCCATAGCTGGTGGTCATCATAGAGGTATTTGGACTGAAGAAGAAGTGTTGCAAAGTGGATATTTTTTGCCAGGGTTGTATCATGATGTAAATACCTTTGTCAAAGCATGTCCACAATGTCAAATGCAAGGTAATATTTCTCAGAAACATGAACTTCTTTTATTCCCTATTCTTGAGGTTGAGTTGTTTGATGTGTGGGGTTTGGACTTCATGGGTCTATTTGTGAGCTCATTTGTGAACCAATTTATTTTGGTTATGGTTGATTATGTATCAAAATAGGTTTTAGAGATTGTGCTACCTACTAGTGATGGCAAGGGAGTAATTAACTATTTGAAGAAAAATATCTTGATAAGGTTTAGTACCCCAAGAGCAATTATTAGTGATAGGGGGTCTCATTTTTGCAATAGAGTGTTTGCATCATTTCTTAGCAAATATGGGATCAAAAATAGGGTGGAAATACCCTGTCATCTCTAAACAAGTGGGCAGATGGAAGTATCGAACAGGAAGACTAAGAATATTCTTGACAAAACAATAAATGACAATAGAATGGATTGGTCGAGGAAAATTGACAATGCTTTATAGGTGGACCACACTGCATTCAAAACCCCAATTGGAATGTCACCATATACGATTGTCTTTCTTAAGGCTTTTCATTTGCCCATTGAGCTAGAGTACAAGGAGTTGTGGGTCTTAAAAAAGTTGAATCTCGATTGGAATGATGCGGCCAATGTACGATTGTCTTAATTGCACCAAATGGAGGAATTCAAGGTGGGTACTTTTGAAAATTCTACAATCTACTAAGAGAATATGAAAATATGGTATGATATGAAGATTATCTAACGTGAGTTCCAAGTTGGTAATTTAGTGTTGCTATATAATTCAAGGTTACAATTGTTCTCGTGCAAATTGACATCTAGATGATCTGGTCCGTTTAGAGTTTTAGAAGTTTGGAAAAATGGGGCTATTAAAGTTGAGAATGAGAAGAGGGAAACCTTCGAGGTGAATGGGCAGTGTTTGGAGAAATACTTTGAGGAACCACCAACAGTTAAGATGATTGAATTGGTGTACTTAAACGAGGCCTATGAAAATTTATCAAGACTTTCCACAATGTTAAATAATGCACTTCTTGGGAAGAAATCCAAGGTTTTAGTGATTTTGAATAACGTGTATTGTGTATGCAGGTGTGCGAAGGTGAAATTCTTGGAGTGGATGCAAAAGGCAATGGGTGTCAACTGTAACACCTTTCATGCGACTTGAAAAAATACCTATAGTGTATTTCTTGAATATCTTAAAATTTGTACATGATTTTGCAAATCCAACTTTGTATTCTTTTGCAGGGAGCAAAATGGTGTTAGAAAGGGGTCATCTTCGATTTTCAGGTAACCCGTATCAAAAAATAATATTCAGGTGATCTGCGGCTTAACCAGAAGATTACACGACTAATCCGCATCATAAACTTAGTCCCCAAAAGGACAAAAATGTCTTAAAATCATTCCTAGGCCAAAATTGAAAAAAAATTAAACTTTGTGTGAAAATAACCTATGCAGGAGCAAGTTCACATCGCTCCTGTTGTCCTTCTCAGTACAAAATTTTCCAAACTTTTCCAGTTTCAAGTGAAATCATTTGGGTAATAACCCAACACCCTTATAGACAAAATTCCTCCTTTGTTTAACCATTTTGAGCTCTAAATCTCACTAAAACACTCACCAAATCCTCTCTAATCCTCACCAAATCCTTCAATCAATTTCAAGATTCTCAAGAACTCTCTTTGACTTTAAGAAATCAAGTGAATCCTACAAGTCTTCTCAACTTCCTTCAAGAAATCCCAAGATTAAGGTATGTGGGTCTTCTATCCATGGGTTCTTCCACCCATGGAGCTCCCAAATCTATTTTCATTAAAATACCTGATTTCAAGGACTAAATTCATATGGGTACTTTCTATTATTACTCCTATGCATGAAGTATGTTGGAATCTTGTTGAATATTGGTCTATTAATACATGAGTTTTTATCAAGGAATAACGTGATGATATAATTATGATACAAAAGTTTTGTATGCTATGATATCTTGAAAGATTATGGTTTTTTGAATGGATTTCATGATAATCAAATTGAGGGTTTTGCTAAATAGATTGTGGGTTATTTTGAATGCTTTCTAAATGAGTTTATTTTACTCCTCTTATGTCTTATCCTCTTGAATTGCATAATTTTATGCATATGTGCATATACCCATCATATTTGACTAAAGCAATGTGATAAGTCTCTTATGTTGATGATATGATTATTGCAAGTTATGTAAGATAAGAATGTTATGATGAAGTGAGGGCTAACAAGCATGCTATGAACTCATGAGAATGTTATGAATGTTATAAATGATATGAAGCTCTATCTTTGATGCCAAGAAGCTTTGTTTTGATGAGCAACTCCAAGATGATGTCATGATGCTTTGAGACTATGTATCTTAAGGCTATGATTATGATTTGAGTATTCTGCGGGATTATGACCTTGCACCGGGAGAACCTTGGTAGTCTTCTATTGTCCCTTAACTATATACCACTATAGGATATCATGTGACATCTACCAAAACAATCATACCATAAGGTAGAATATATTGTAACTCCTGCCTAAAAGATCATATCGTAAGGTAAGGACTTTTCTTAACACCTATCGAAAAGGACATGCCATAAGGTAAGAAAATCATGTGACACCTACCGAAAAGGACATTCCATAAGGTAAGGATGTTTGGTAACACTCTCCAAAAACCTTATATCATAAAATGAGTGTTTAGTTTACCTTGGCAAAGTAGACCACTCCTTCTTTAATGTGGAGTGAACATTGGGATTCCAAGTAGTAGCTCAATTGGTATTACATGTCGGTTATGGTCCCTTCCGACCTATGTATGATATGTCATGGGACTTGGTGATTCTTCATGCATGTTTTTACTAAGCATTGGTCATTCATGTCATATTAAGCCTACATCCATTGTATATGATTATGCATATTATTTAATGATTGATTATGTTCCTTGTTGCATTGCACCCGGCATACTTAGTACATTTCAAGTACTAATGCATACTTTTTGCCTACATGATCTAACCATATAAAGACTGGAGCTCCTACTCATCCTCCTCCTCCAAGTGGTTAGCCGATTCATTTGAAGATTGTTATTGATGAGTCCTCCATTTCGGCGACAACACCCATTTTCCTTTCATATTTTGTTAAGACTTGTTTACTTTCTGATATTTACTTTTAAGGGTGATCCTAAGAGATGTCTTGGCCCCTATTCCACTCATGTTAGAGGTGTCGTTAGATATATTTATGTATGTTATGATATTGACTCCTATTATACTTATGTATTATGGAAAACTTCCTTTAGACTTATCCCTTTATGTGTTGATTGAATGTGATGGTATGTGTTGGAAGTCCTAAGCCCCTATCATCCCCATAGCGTGAGTCACACTTAACCTACCCTTAGTCTTTATTTGCTATGTGTTGATGGAAAGTCCTATTCCCTTAAAAAATCCCCATAGCTTGAGTCCAAAGTCTCATTCCCCTTAAACTTAATTGCAAGTCCTTTATTCATGCTTCAGAAACCAAGGATGTTCTATTTATTCTTAGAAGCTTGTTTGGGGTCCCTTCGGGTTCCCCATTCATCGAGTAGAAATGATGATTCCAAATTTGACCTTCTTTTCGGTCAGTTGGTGGCCCTTGAATTTCTATCAAATTCAGTGGTCAAAGTGACAATTCGATGGATCACCAAATTGGTTCATCGATAAATAGTATCATCGTCGTTTATTTCACCATGGAAGGCCTAAGTTTCTATAAGAAAAGGCAGTCAAGTACACATTCTGTGATTTCACGGCGTAAGTCAGCATCACCGTATTGCACCGCCTGACCAACTTACCTTCATATGAAGTAATCTATTTACTTTTTCACTTTTTACTTTTCATCTCCCTCACTCCTAAGAACTTATCACTTTATTATCTTCCATTTTTTATCATTTTCATTGAGGATTGGGCTTCTGTCACGACCCGGATAGGGGGCCTAGATGTGACATGGCGAAAGAGGACCCAAAGACCCTCGATCAAGCCATCATAG